>JZKD02S0099467.1:104869-147307 GCA_000966675.3 Picea glauca
CTGCTGAAAAATGAAATTGGTTGCTCCAGCCCTTCAACATTTTTCTGTAGAAAAATTGTTGCCATTGTATCAAAAGAAGAAAAGGAAAAAATTAGAAAATCCTTGGAATAATTGGGACTGATTAGCACGAGTGCTTCAACCAATGCCTTTTTAATTTGGTCAAAGGATTCTTTGGGCTCAGTAGTCCACTTTACTTCATTCCCCTTCCTGAGCATGGTTGTGATATGCTTCACCAATTCAACAAAATTTGAAACAAGCCTTCTTAAAAAATTAATTTTGCCCAGGAAACATTGAACTTCCTTCCTGGATCTAGGAAGTGACAAGGTTTGAATAGATTCTACCCTGCTTGAATTGATTCTAAACCCATCAGCTTATACTATGTGCCCCATCAATTTTCCCTCTTTCATGGCAAACAATGACTTTTGGGGATTTAGGGAGAGATCAAACTGTTTGCATTTCAAGAAGACCTTTATTAGATGTTTACAATGCTCTTTATCAGATCTAGAAAACACAATTATGTCGTCCATATAAATGACCACAAATTTATCCCTTTCCCTAATGAAAGCTACATCCATTGCTTTTTGAAAGGTTTCCCCTGTGTTCATCAATATAAAGGGCATTTTGGCATACATAAATGTTCCCTAAGGAGTGGTGAATGCAATCTTTTCTCTGTCCTCAGGAAAGACAAAGATTTGATTGTAGCCAGAAAATCCATCAATCATGGAAATCTTGGATGCACTAGTTACCCTTTGTAGTATGTGTTCCATCATTGGAAGGGGGCAATTGTCCTTCTTTGAGCTCTTGTTTAGGTTTTTGAAATTGACACAAAGTTTGATTTCTCCATTCGTTTTCCTCATTGGGACTAGGTTGACCACCCATTCAGGATATCTTAAGGGGACAATGATTTGGGCGTCCAACAACTTCTTTACCTCCCTTTCCATAATAGGTAGCAACATAGGATTTATTTGTCTTAATTTCTACCTAAATGGCTTGGCCTCCTCTTTCAATGGGATCTTGTGTTCAATGACACTGGTGTCATATGTTCTGAAGTCTTTGTATGTCCAAGCAAAAACATTGGCAAATTATTTTAATAACTCAATATATTCAGCCCTCTGCTCTCTTGAATGACTACTTGATAATTTGACAAATCTTGGATCTTTCTCTGTGCCAATATTGCACTCAGCCACATCAACATCATTATTTGATATTTTACCCTTCACTACCACATCATTTCTGTCAAAAAACCTTTTCAAACGAATTAGTCCCTTTGGGATGTGATTGTTGGGTAGATGGACAATGTGATGATCATCAATATTCTTCAAGAAAACATCAGGATGGGGCTCTATTTCAGAGTCAGGATCTCGATCAATGTGCCATATAGAAATTTCCTCAATAGTTTCCAGGAATATTTTGATTCCAAGAACATCCTCAAACACTCTCCAATTCTTGACATTGTCAGGTATAGAGGGTCTACATTTCACTTCTACATCATACCTGAGCTTGGGAAACAGAGGGACTTTAAAATTTATCGCTGAAACAACCAAAGAATTAGCCATGAAATTATTTTTCCTTGGAAAAAATGAAATGTTGAAAGTCGAGAAAAAACTGTCAATGAGGTCCCATACTTTATTTCTATAAATTATGAGTCGAGGATGTTTGGCCTGATAAATATCTCTGATTTGCTAGAAAATAAACTCAAAATCCCCAAACACTGATATCTCTTCAATTCCCATTTCCTTTACATCTCTCAAACCCAAAATGAGAGCTTCATACTCTGCCACATTATTGGTAATTTCGAATGCTAATTTGTATGACAGAGATATGGTTTCCTGAGAAGGGGAAACAAAAACTACTCCAGCACTAGCACCTTCTCTAGAAGAAGCTCCATCAAATAACATTTTCCAAACAGAGGTAATTGGAGGAGAATCTTCACAGAGAGTAATGGAATTCCTAATCTCAAGAGGAAGTTCATGGGAATCAGTAAGATACAATAAGCTATATCCCAAATTGGTATCAAGGAAAAATATAGGATGATTGGTGGGGTTTGCTTCATCACTGATAATGTAAGCCAACTGAGCTTCTCTGTACAGTATTCTATGTTGTCCTCCAAACAAAGGAATGGTAACATATGTGAGGTCCATCTGCAAGGTTCCCCCAAGTCTTTTTATCCAATATCTTGACAATATCATACTAAACTTAGGAGTAACAATAGCCACCATGATGTCCATGACCATGCTTTTCATGGGTAATTGGAATAAGGTTACAACCCGATCTTTGATGAGCCCAAGACATTTCACTCTCCTTGAATCAAAAGAATACAAGTCATGGTATTCCTTTGTGATTTCTAGTTCGAGCTCTTCCATGACAATTTTGGGCATGAGATTATGAGATGGCCCCGAGTCCATCAAACAATTATGCAACACCTTATCATGTATGTTCAGGGATGGGTAGGAAGGAGGGGATGAATCATCTATATCTTCTACCATAGGACCTAGGATGATTGCAATCTTATCATCTTGCAAATTGATGGAGTCTGGGGGGAAAAGTAGAGGTTCAGGCAACAATATCTTAGTCAAGGATTTCTTAAAATATTCGTTCTTGACCAGTTCTAAAAGGGGAACTAAAATCCTAATCTTTTGGATTTCATGCTCAAAATTAAAATTGGAGGAAGGCTTTAGAATCTCCTTTATGTCTGGGGTAGGACCTTTGGCTACTAGTGGGAAGCTATATGATTTTCTCTCCTTGTTGTTGCTTGCTACATCATGGGCAAGCTTTTCTGCTCTGGGAGGCTGATCAAGGATGGAAGACTTCCCCTCTTTCTTCTTGGACATGAGATTGTATCTATTTGGGTTGTCGCCGGTCTTATCCCCCTTACTCAATTCATTTAATTGAATGTCCATGAGAGACTCCTCGTATGTTGATTGAGTTAAGGAGAATCTTTAAGACAATTAATTTCTAGA
The DNA here is from genome assembly GCA_000966675.3 of Picea glauca. Lineage (NCBI taxonomy): Eukaryota > Viridiplantae > Streptophyta > Pinopsida > Pinales > Pinaceae > Picea > Picea glauca. Next base: position 107,830 of record JZKD02S0099467.1, read on the forward strand.
TCGATGTCGTCTTCCTCTTAACCATTATTTGTGACAAGGTTGTTTTGAAGAGGATCTTGGATTTTCTGATCATCCCTATCTTTGTTCTGAAGCTCTCTTTGCATAACCCAAGGAGCATTGTTATTTGTCCTCCTAAAGTTTCCTCTATTATCAATATTTTGAGGATTTTTGTATGTCTGATTCCCTTCTAATTCCAACCTTTCTATCCTAGCTGAAAGTGATTTTAGCAACTTGGTTACTTTGTCCATTTGAAGAGGAGGAGTAGAAGAACTAGAGGCTGAGGCTTCATATCTTCCTCTTCCTCTATCCTTGTCGACCTTATTTCTGAGTCAGTCAACTACCAATATGTTAGACTCTACTTCCAGGGATGCATCTTGCATATGAGATAAGGAGGTATCTCTTATTTCTCTTAATGGGAGGAAAAAATTTGTGTTGAAAGCACTGGCATAGGTAATTTTGGCTGAAGCTTCTGTAGGCTTTATCTTAGCACGAATCTTATTGTACATTTTGTTGAATATTTTGGAGAAGTTAGAGACAGACTCTCCCTCCTTTCTCTTTAGGGATCTAAAATCGGTGATATAGTACATAAAGTCCTTTTTATCCCCCCATTGTCTTAAGAAGATATCATCCAAAGCCTCAATCCCATCGATGGATCCAGTAGTCAGGGCTTTGAACCACTTTATAACTTCTCCATCGAGACTATGGACAAAAATCCTCATCCACACATATTCATCTACTATGGCATGGTTATCAGTATAACTATAGAAGGCTACAAGGTGCTCCTCTACACTAATATCTCCCTCCCCAATGAACTTAGGTAGCTGCTTAAGGTAGCCACCAGTTGGAAGGGAATTAAGAGTTTGGGGTAGAACAAGAGAGGCATATCTGGTGGCTACTATAGCATCCATTCTATTTCTAGGAGGATTAGCACCTGCAATAGGGATGATAGGTGGGGGAGAATTTGGAGGGGATGGGATTCAAACAGGGGAGACTGGAACTGCACTTTTGGGAGGAAAGGGAAACAACAGAGGATTTGGATAAAAGACCACAAGAATTGAGGGAATAGAGTTTTCCCTTTTTGTAGTAGTAGCAATAATAGGAGGAGGGGTGGTAAAGCCTAGGGTTAGAAAATATTCTAAGTTCCTGGGTATAGACCATGGTACAACTTCAGGGGAGAAAGGAGTGACAAGTATTTATTCCTCCAATCTAGGACCGGGAGGGAAAAACTCAACAGGAACACTCCCAAAATTTAAAGTTCGGGAAACTCCAACAGAAGGTATAACAGGTGAATGAGAAGAAGAAATGGGAGTTTCTAAAGAAGGACCATGAAAATCATCAAAAATACCTGGTTCAATAGTAGAAGATCCTTCTCAAGGGGCTTTTCCCTTTCTAATAAATTTCTCTAGGTCAGCTTTGAGTGTTTCTAGGGGCAGTTGTGGAGTAGACCTCATGTGTCTACCTCTGGAATCCACAACTAGAATAATGGAGTTGTCTCAATGGAGTCACCACAATGGAGTCACTAGGTGCACAACTGCAATCTTGATGTACTGGATTTTGATGCACCTTCAGAACCAACAAATTTGTCATTCAATCCCAGGGAAAATCTTCAACTTTGTCCCTGGCACCGGCGCCAGAAACGTTAGCACCAGAAGTCACCTCTATATTATTGCAGAGCTAAGCCTGATACCCATCAGTTTTATGTCAAAATGAATATTTTAAAGGCAGTCTAATGGATGCAGACTAAAGATGGTATCATTTTCACTCATAAAACTTGGTTAGCATGCATATGAAAGTAAGTTCTTGATCTAACTCCAGTTAGTAATTTGCAATATAGTGGTGAGTAGGGGGAAGATTTTAGGGAGAATGAAATGGTCTTCTATGGACATCAGGTCTTCCAACAACCTTAGGAGGAAAAGTTCCAAATACAATATCCTCTTTGAGTTCAGAACTTCAAGAATCTGAAACCACTATAATAGTACTGTAACTGAGCATACATCACAATACAGTCACAACAACCCAACTGAATCCTCCATGCCTGATATCTCAGTATTAGAGGGAAAGGAGAACACAATAAACTGATTAAAAATGGTTGCAATTCCACTATGATCAAACCTACATCAAAAAAACATAACTACCCTCGACTGGATCATCCATGCTTGAGTGTTTTGACATAGCAGTTACACAAAGATGAAAGGAAATTGACTTTCATTAAACAAGAAGTCTCAAATGCATATCATATCTAGAGAACCAGAGGCCTCATCACTTTACAATCAAGAGCTTAGCTCAACCATTGAATCTAACAAAATATGGGAATAACCCCTAAATACTCAGAGCCAAAACTCAAAAACGAGTTCAAGTCATTGCATTGAAGGTGTTACGTCTGCATGCCTCCTAGATGACTGTGCATGCAGATCCTTGGTTAGACGTGAACTTTGCCAGATGCAATCATGCATCAAAATGGGCCTGCTACTAAGTGGACTAACTGATGGTCCTTTCCTGGGATTTCCATTTATGGTGGAAATGATGTTCAACCACCACCACCTATTTTAATAATTGATTCCTTGGGATCAGAGTGATCCAAGTCAACTCTACATTTGAGGGACATGGTAGTTTTCCCTTGGTTGTCTACTACTTTGTTGGAACATTACAAGGGGACCCAGTGGGCAGGTGTGGATGCATATTTGGTGGAGATGATGGCACAATCAACATGGAGGTGAGACAAGAGGTGGAAATATGGACAAACATGGTAGATGGAAGGTGACCGAGAAAGTGTTGGCGGCGGAAAACATGGGTACTACGATGGGATAGGTCAGAGGTGAAGTGGATCGAGGTGACGATGTGGGGGTAGAGGAAATTCCACAATAATAGGCAGGATGAGGACCATCTTCCTAGATGGAGGTGAGTGGTAGAACACCTGGCAGAAGATGATAGGTAGGAGTGATAAGGGGACATGACCTGAAGGTGGGTGGAGGACAAGTGTGCCATAAGGAGACGAGAAGGGAGAGCGAGAGATATGATGGGAAAAAGAGAGAGATGGAGTTGAGGACAGATGGAAAAAGGAGGAATAAGTGGTAAGGGAGAGCGGTAAGTGGTCTATTCTGGAGGGGGGAGGGGTGGTAAGCAGTTTGGAGTAGGTGGGGGGGGGGGAATTTTGAAAGGGTGAGAACGTGCCACGGGAGTGGGGGGGTATATGGGGAAATCATTTTTCCGAACCCCCCCCCTTTCATTAAAGACAGAATGTCAAGGGGGGGGTCTGGTAAAGGAAGAATTTCAGGGGGGGTCTAGTATGGACTACACACCGTAGATCTGGGCGTGTAGATCTCAGCTACCCAGATCTACGCGCTGATTAGCATAATCACGCCCAGGCCCAAGAACTTAGGATAACACAATTTTGTGGGTTTTTTTCCCCTTTTCCTTAATTTATTTCACCAAGGGACCAATTTCTTAGGATAAACACCCCTTTACAAATTTATGTAATAACACCTGCCATCAGAAGAACCATAGTTGGGAGATGAACCTTCCCAACTCCACAGAATAGCGAATGCGATCGAAGCTCGACTTTGTCGAGTGCAAGAAGAGAAAGAACAGGCCATGGTGGCCCTAAAGAAAGCACAACAAGAAGTGGTAGAGCAACGCCGAGTTGCACAACAGGAGAATTATGACCTCTACTGCAAGTTCGAATAGGAGAGAGCACAGGTAAAGCAAGAGAAATAGTAGTTGCTTGTAGGGCAGCTCAGAGTCAAAGAAGCAGTCAACAAAGCACTTCACTCTGTGACAGGATTAGAGAAAAATGTAGAAGAACCAATGGACCATCAATTAGCACAACTTGTGGAAGTTATCCAGTAGCTTGAATAGAGAATCATAGATCTAGAGCTACAAATAGAGCCAAGTACCCCTTAGGACGTGTGATACCAAAGAGAAACCACTACCCGGAGTGCCATTGTGAGGATCAAAGCATTCACTCTGGAATGTAAACAACTTAGCAGTAGAAGTGCACAAACCTACAAGTGACTTACTAAAGACCCTAAACTAGAGGCACTAGAGTCACAACTCTAGGAGGTAAAGAAGTAAATAGTGAAAGTACACGCATAGTTGAATCTCCTGTCAGTAGTTGAAAGGATGAAGCAATCCTAGGAACAATGCAATGCTCAACATCATGTCCACACCATACAAATCAAAGTCATGGAAGTGACTAAGAGGCTCCAACCAGTCCAGGATGAAGCGTGCCAACTATTTGAGGAGATTGAAGGCCGCAGAGTAGAGATGGAACAAGTAGTCACTGCAGCCAAACAATGCTTAGAGGGACCTGTCAATGAAGCAATTATCCAAGAGTTCACCGAGCACGAGGCCTTGGTGCAACAAAAGGTTGAATCATATTGAGCCAAGCTCGAGGCTTTTGTAGCTGAGCTACCCAGACTAGAGTGAATCGGGATGAGTCACAGGTGCGTTTTGGGGGGTTGTTGTCCCTTGACCAAGTTTTGAGGATCCTTGGTCATGTTTGACCTATTTTGGGACTTCGACAGGCTATCGAAGGTGGAGCGCAAGTCGAAGCGGAGATCATGGGATCTTGGCCCCTTGTTTAGGGATTTTTGGTTTTTGGGCTTATGTAACAGGTATGGGGATGTTAGCCCATGGGTTTACCCATGTTTAGGCCCTTTTTGTAATCCAAGTGCTAAGTGCAAATTGTAAATGATTTTTCCATGCTATGTTGAGAACTTGCAGAGATAAGTACAAGTGACTGTAAGAGACTGTGTAAATGCTTTGTGTTGTAATCTAGCTCGGGGCGGGAGGATCTATAGAAGTGCACACAGATCTCCTGTCCTATGTAGAGTAGTGTCGTGTGGCTCTGTGCATGTAGATATTGACAAAAGACAATAAAAGAGAAGAAGAGTTGGTGGACATAGCCCCAGGCTGGGGGTGAACCATGTATATACTATGTTGATATCCTTTGTGTGATGTATTGATGTTTTATGCATTTACTTGCTTAGTTATTTGATGCAATATGAATGATAGATATATCTGTGATGCTTTGTGCTTAATAATATGGATGAATTCTAGATCTAACCTATGTGAATGTGCTTAGTGCTTGAATATACTAGATCTAGGTGAATACTGCGTTCTACGTTGTAAGTTAAGGCTGAATACAAATGATATATAATTGTTAATTGTTTTGTTAAGGTTTTACAATCACAGATCTATGTCCCGACTAAGGTTGCAGACACTGGAGTCATCCAACCACCCCTGCCTCTACCTCAGGTGAGACTGCATTTGCTTCACAAGTGTTCTCGAAAGGGTCGGTAGTTAGGTTTTTGTTGGTGCACTATTGAAGTGTTGAACCCTGGGTCTTCCCCTGTGCCAACATATATCATCCTGGATAGAAGGATGAGGACTTCACGTAGTGGTGATGTTGATTATATTCAAGGAGGCTTAAAGGGCACACATCCAAGCAAGGAAAAGTGGATTGAGAAGGACAAGGTGAGGGAACTCTTTCCTCACTTATATGTTGATTGATGAAATCTTTTGGTGTTCCAAAAATGTCTCAATGGCAAGGTGTGATCCAAAAAGGATCCAAAGAATACTAAGGACAACTGAAAACTCACAGAAGAAACTCAGGAAGCTCAGAATGGCCTTAATAGATAGAGAAAGGGAAAACATTTGAAGTCCTCAAAACTCAGTGAAAGTGGAATCCTTGCGAAGAGCGTGCTGGGAGATTTACAACAACATAAACTTCTCATGAAACAGAGTTATGGATCGAAAGATATTCGCTGTTAAAGTTTGTTCAAGCTAGTTCAATCAGCAGAGGATGAGTCAACATCTGTACTGTTGACGTCAGCATCAGTACAAATGTCATCGTCATCCATACAATGCACATGGCACACATAGGAGGTGACACATCTCATGTTGACATCATCATGATGTCATCATGGTGATGTTCCAGCACCAGAGGCTACCACATATCACTCATTTTTGCAATTTTTGGGTCATTTCATGGACTAGTAAAAATGTACCACACGAAAGTCCATACATCCATATAGAAGACCATACACAGATGTGGCAGGTGATGTGGTAGGTGATTGTACAGTTGGTTGACATGTCCCAATGTTTGGTTGTCATGTGGCCCAGTCATGGGCTACCACGTGGCAGTGGAAAATGCCTAATGAGGGCCCAAGAATGAAATACCAAAAATATAAAAAATGTTGGGTCCATCAAATCCGAATAAATGTCGCCAAATATGGTGGCCCCACGGATCTATAAAATCTAACTCCAAGTTGGCGATGTTATCACATAAAGCTATCAAAGAGTCGCAGGATGACCAAGTCCATGGTCTGCATGGGAGCGTCCAAATGCAATGTTCAAAAGCATCCCATTTCAGGTTGAAAATACAAGCAATGGATGGGTTCATTTTTCAATGGTGGAGATCCCCTGTGAAGTTGGTTTTCAGAAGCCCCGTAGTTGCAAATCAAGCACCACGCATCCCTCCAGATCGGACGCACATTAGTTACTTCAGGATTTTGGGTTCCGAGAATTTCGGCATCTCGACTCCCAGTTTTGTTTGAAGTGTTTTCACCCAAAGTCCACTGATTGTTGCCACATGTTCATCCAAATTCAATGGTGGTAGTTCACTTTGGGAGTTCTAGCTTCATAATTTTTGAATTTTCCCTTCTCACTTTCCTCCAAGTTGCTTTTTCCTGAAGTTGCAGATCTCTGCCACACATCCTTCCAAATTGGAAGATCATCATTTACTTTGGGAATTTGGGCTTTAGGATTTTCAACTTCCCTGCTCTCTTCTTCCTCTGAATCATTTTCTCCTGGAGTCCACTGATTTTTTCTGCATGTCCTCATTGAATCAACAGTTGTTGTTCACTTTAGAGCTTCAACATTCATTTCAGGTCACGACGTCTCTCAGGGCCCATATTTATGTCAGCTCTACATGCAGACCCCTCTCGAGCTCCGAATTCCAAGGTACATGGCCACCGTCAGTGGGTACATGTGGCACCCTTATCAGTCATGACATGTGGCATCCATCTATAACTGACATGTGTCACTTCTTATCTTTCACCATGGTGACTCCATTGTTTGAAAATCTATTGGTGACTCCACTATGCAGAATCTGTTAGTGACTCAACTAAAGTTTGATAAATGAAATGGATATGGAGGCTATCTTGGCCAAGAGGTTTTCCCCATTCAATTTCTCATCCATAGCTGGTTATCCACATCCCATGTCTCTAGTTGATGAATGGCAAGACCTGTTGCTAAGATTTTACGAAGTTAAGAATGACAACCCTCTTGAACATGTTATAGAATTTCATGCTTTCATACGAAAGCTTGACATCCATCATGAGGAAATAGGTACGAATATTTTCATATTCTCATTAGACCAATATTCTCATGATTGGTATCGATCCTTGCCCCCTACTAGCATCTCCTCCCTCAAAGAATTTCATGCATCTTTCAATAGGCATTGTTAAAAGTTTTATTCCTCTAAGTTAATTTGTCATATTTTTTGTGAGGAATATAAAGAATGTGTTCAAGATATAGTTGTTTCTTATGAAGGTTGTGAGGATGAAGAATATTCCTTGAATGAGGAATCAAATTTGTCTCTTGCCTTTTCATCTGCATTTGATGAAAATTGTGTTTGATGTCTCAATAAGGAAAGTGCAGAAATTGAGTCTGTTCTGGAAGCTGATATTCTTCGTAGCCCTTTCTCTAAAAGGCCTAGATATGAGAAACCTTGTTTTGACTCATATGATGATGATGAGATATTTCTTCCTAGATTGGATCTTGAAAGGCAAATGTGTTTAGTAGTGAATAAAAGTTTTATCTTGTTGGATAGAGGTTACCTCTTGGCATGTCATTCAAGGCTCCTTCTTTATTTGATCATTATGGAATCAATGATGAAGATGTTGTGGTTTTTTTGTCTTAGAATAAAAAAGAATTAGAAGTCATCCTTATGATGAAAATGAAAGTTTTTTACATGAGAAGCATGTTAAAGAAAAAGAGCCATCTATTAATATACACCAAGAGATTTCTTGCCATCAACTAGAAGATGTGATCAGAGTAGAAGTGGACTAACATCCTACATCAGGATTTCACTCACCTATGCTTGCCACAGACATTCAATCAGATGTGAGAAACTATAAGGAAGAGCAGGCTTTATGTTACCAATGTAGTAGGTTTTATAACCTATTTTATGATCCTATGGGAGAGTACATGGGGTTGCATTTTCTCCATGTATTGAATCCTCCAAACTTTATCTTACCTTCATCACTAGGAGGAGAGCTAAAGAATGTAATTGACTTTTTGTCACAGTTTCATTATCCTTTGTTGATAATTGATAGAGTAAATAAGTTTTCAGTTAGGAGGTTCCTTGAATGGTTCTGGTGGAAGTTTGCTTTCACCTAGCACATTGTAAAAATCAGTTAGTGTAGGATTGTACATAAATAATCTCCTTCTGGAGCATGTGTGTTTGTTTTATTTTGTAAGTAGAATAGTGTATATATCAACATGTTGTCTTCAACAGGATGTTTTTTGAGCTAGACTCCACAACCCAACAGCTAAGGCACTGGAACTGAGCATTCTTGGCAGCTCGAAGGGAGCATGCCATCCCCTATGGAGAAAAATGTTATCACATAAAGTTGTCAAAGGGTCACAGGAAGATGAAGTCCATAGTCTACACAGAAGCATCCAAACACAATGTTCAAAAGAAATCCATTTCAGGTTGAAAATACAAGCAGTGGATAGGTTCATTTTTCAATGGCAGAGATCCCCTGTGAAGTTATGATTAGCAGCCCTAGGGAATTCATAATTATAAATTTGTGTGAGGTTTAGCACCAGTCAGAAGCCCCAAAGTTGTAGATTAAGCACCACGTGTTCCTCCAGATCAGACGGTCATTAGTTACTTCAAGATTTCGGGCTCCAGGAGTTTCAACATCTTGACTCCTGACTTTGTTTGAAGTGTTTCACCTAAAGTCCACCGATCACTACCACATGTCCATCCAAATCCAATGGTGGTAGTTCACCTCGAGATTTCAGGCTTCAGGAGTTTCAAAGTTTCCCGTCTCACTTTCCTCCAAACTTCTTTTTCCCAATTTTGTAGATCTCTACCACAAGTCCTTTCAGATCGGAAGGTCATCATTTACTTTGGGAATTTGGGCTTCAGGATTTTCAACTTACTTGCTCCGATCTTCCTCCGAAGAATTTTCTCCTGGAGTCCACTGATTTTTTCCACATGCCCTCATCGAATCAACAATATTCATTCACTTCATAGATTTAGCATTCATTTTAGGTCTCCACATCTCTCAAAGCCCATATTTATGCCATCTCTACATGCAGACCCCTCTCTAGCTCCGAAGTCCAAAGTACATGGCATCTGTCAATGTGGACATGTGGCACCCTTATCATTCATCACACATGGCATCCATATAGAGTTGACACATGGCACTCTTTTCAAGAATTTTTGGACGTGTCTTCGACCTATTTTCAAGTGACACATGTCACCCTCCCATCCGCGACACATTGGCATAGTGACATTAGGCCTCCATGCCATATCATCCTCCGGGAAGTGTTCTTGTTCAGCGCCAAATTTAGTGCCATCTCTAAGCATGGTTAGAAGGATCCTAGAGTTGGCAGGAAGATAAAATTTAGTGGGAATGCTAAGTCAGAAGAGGTGCCCAGATCGCAGACTGGGACCAGATCTACGACCACACTTCATTGCAGGGATGCAACTTTCTTGAGTGTTAAAATTATTGAGCGGTCCCGCAATCGAAACCATGGTATAGTAAAAGAGCTATGTGGCGGAAGGTGGTGAATTGTGGGATCAAAAGTGGTGTGAATCCAAACATCCTTTGATGGCCCTATAATCATGTGATTATATAGCATATAATCCAAGAGTAGTGTGTGGAGACCCCCTAGGCATTGAGACTCATCCTGATCCTGAGGAGGATTCAGCTAATGGAAAAGAACTAATAGTTGAAACCTCAACTTAGTTAATAAGTAGAAGGCATAGAAACCATGGCTGAGAGGATTAGACTGTCAGACCGTGGTACCATAGAGGACAGAAAGGCCCATATTGATCTAATTTGCATCTGACAAATGAATACATGCACAATTTGAAAGAAGAATATGCAAATGAAAGCATTGAATGAGATAGTGAGGTCACACTCCTAGTAGTTGTGGACTGAGTTGATTATAAATAGACCAGTCTTTATTTTGAAGAAAGAGGGGGGTGTTCTTCATAGGCTGGAGAGTCGAGTGAGTTTAAGGAGGAGGACTATGTAATTTTTAGTTTGTATGCATGAGGGCTTGGATTGTAAATATATGTTATTGAAGATTCCTTTGAATCATTTTTATCATACCATTTTCTTAGTTTAAACACTATTTCTATTTTCCTTATTTTCTAAATGTAATATCTCTTATTTATGGATTCCTAAGGTGATGGAGTTTATGTTTCTATCATCCCCATCTTTCATGGTTCACTAGACATTTTTTGTCTTCTTCTCCTCATCACCACATTAATTCTTTTGTCTGATAGGTGGTTTAAACATCTTCCTTATCCACAATAATTATGACTCCATAGCCCAATGGTCCCAAACTAATCTGCAGTTACTTTTGTTATCTTTTCCTCTCTCTACAGTTTCACTAATCGACCTTCTCAAACCATTTTAATCCTTTTACTTTATTTGGATGGGTACTAGGATTATCATCTTGCAGTTAAAGGGTGACTCTCAGTGATAACATAAATGGCACTATTGTTGGGGACAGAAGTGAAGATATCTTCCCTCTGAGAATGACAATGAATAGATCTAGTTTTAGATGGTGAACTGAAGTTGGACAGATTATTCTAACTACTAGTATTTCACCATGGTGACTCCATTGTTTGAAAATATATTGGTGACTCCATTGTGCAGAATCTGTTGGTGACTCCACTGAAGGGAGACAAATCAAATGGATATGGAGGCTATCCCAACCAAGAGGTTTTTCCCATTCAATTTCTCAGCCATAGCTGGCTATCCACATCCCGTGCCTCTAGTTGATGAACAGAAAGACCTACTGCCAAGATTTTACGAAGGTAAGAATGATAACCCTATTGAACATGTTATATAATTTCATGCTTTCATACAACGGCTTGGCATCCAACATGAGGAAATATGTATGAATATGTTCATGTTCTCATTATATGAAGATGCTCATGAGTGGTATCAATCCTTTCCCCCTACTAGCATCTCATCCCTGGGATAATTTCATGCAGCGTTCAATAGGCATTATCAAAAAAATTATTCCTCTAAGTTAATCTGTCATAGATATTGTGAGGAATATAAAGACTATGTTCAAGATAAAGTTGTTTCTTATGAAGGCTGTGAGGATGAAGAAGATGCCTTGAATGAGGAATCAAATTTTTCTCTTCCCTACTCATCTACATCTCATGAAAATTGTGTTTGTTGTCTTAGTAAGGAAAGTGCAGAAATTGAGTCTATTCTAGAAGTTGATATTCTTCGTAGCCCTTTCTCTAAAAATCCTAGATATGAGAAGCCTTCTTTTGACTCATATGATGATGATGAGATATTTCTTCCTGGATTGGATCTTGAAAGGCAACCTGTGTTTAGTAGTGAATAACAATTTTCACTTGTTGGACATAAGTTACCTCTTGGCATGTCATTCAAGGATCCTCCTTTATTTGATCATTATGGAGACAATGATAAAGATGTTGAGGTGTTTTATATCTTAGAAGAAAAGAGAATTAGCAACCATCCTTTTGATGAAAATGGAAGCTTCTGCCATGAGCACCATGTTAAATAAAAAGAGCCATCTATTAATATACATGAGGAGATTTCCTTCCATAAGCTAGCAGATGTGATCAGAGAAGAAGTGGACTAGCATCCTACATCAGGATTTCACTCACCTGTGTTTTCCATAGACATTCAATCAGATGTGAGCAACTATAAGGAAAAATAGGTTTTCTGTTACCAACCTAGTAGGTTTTATCAACTATTTTATGATCCTGTGGAGGAGTACATGGGGTTTCATTTTCTCCATGTATTGAAGCCTCCAAACTTTATCTTACCTTCAGCACTAGGAGGAGACCAGAAGAATGTAATTGATTTTTTTTCATAGTTTTATTATCCTTTGTTGATCAGTGACAGAGTAAATAAGTTTTCAGTTAGGAGGTTACTTGAATGGTTCTGGTGGAAGTTTTCTTTCACCTAGCACATTGTAAAAATAAGTTAGTATAGGATTGTACATAAATAAGCTCCTTCTAGAGCATGTGTATTTGTTTTATTTTGTAAGTAGAATAGTGTATATATCAACATGTTTTCTTCAGCAAGATTGTTTCTGAGCTTGACTCCACAACCCAACAACTAAGCAACTGGAACTGTACGTTATTGGCAGCTCGCAGGGAGCATGCCATCCCATGTGGATCCAAATGTTATCACATAAAGTTGTCAAAGGGTCATAGAATGACCAAGTTCGTGGCCTGCACAAAACCATCCAAACACAACATTCAAAAGCAGTCGATTTCAAGTTGAAAATACAAGCAGCGTACAGGTTCATTTTTCAACGGCGGAGATCCCCTATGAAGTTTTGATTAGCAGCCCTTAGGCATTCAGAATTATAAATTGGTACGAGGTCTAGCATCAGTCATAAGCCTTAGATTTTTAGATCAAGAACCATGTGTCCCTCCATATCGGACGATCATTAGTTACTTTGGGATTTCGGGTTCCAAGAGTTTCATCATCTCAACACCCGGTTTCATCTGAAGTGTTTTCATTTGAAGTCCATCAATCATTGTCACGTGTCCATCCAAATCCAACAGTTTTAGTTCACTTCGGGAGTTCAGGATTCGGGAGTTTCAAAGTTTCCCTTCTCACTTTCCTCCGAACTTCTTTTTCCCAAAGTTGCAAATATCTTCCATGTGTCCTTTCTAATCAGAAGGTCATCATTTACTTCAGGAATTCAGGCTTCAGGATTTTCAACTTCCCCGCTCCCATCTTCCTTCGAAGCATTTTCTCCTCGATTCCACTGATTTCTTCCACGTGTTCTCATCAAATCAACGGTCGTCTTTCACTTTAGATCTTAAAAATTCATTTCAGGTCACCATGTCTCTCCGAGCCCATATTTATGCTAGCTATACATGATGACCCCTCTTGATCTTCGAAGTCCAAAGTATGTGGCAACCATCAATGTAGACATGTGGCACCCTTTTCAGTGATGACACATGGCATCCATCTAGCACTGAAATGTGGCACTCTTTTCAATAATTTTTGGATGTGTCTTCAAACTATTTTTGAGTGACACGTGTCACCCTTCCATCCACGAGACATCAGCATAATGATATCAGGCCTCCATGTAAGATCATCCTCTGAGAAGTGTTCTTGTTCAGCGCCAAATTTAGCACCATCTCTAAGCGTGGTTAGAAGGATCCTAGAGTTGGTAAGAAGATAAACTTTAGCAAGGAATTTAAGTCAATAGAGGTGCCTAGATGGTGGACCAGGACCAGATGGATGACCACACTTCAATGTGGGGATGCAACTTTATTGAGCGTTAAAATTATTGAGCGGTCTTGCAATCGAAACCATGGTATAGTAAAAGAGYTATGTGGAGGAAGGTGGTGAATTGCGGGCTCAAAGGTGGTTTGAATCCAAACCTCCTTTGATGKCCCCACAATCACGTGCTTATATAATGTCTAATCTAAGAGCAATGCATGGTGACCCCCTAGGCATTGAGCCTTTTCCCAATCCCAAGGAGGATTCAGATAATGGAAAAGGTTTGGTAGCTAAAACCTCAGCTTAGTCCATAAATAGAAGGTTTAGAAGCCATGGACGAGAGGATTGGACTATCAKCCCATGGTACCACAGAGGATAGAAAGGCCCATACTGATCTGATTTTTCATCTAACAAAGGAATACACRCACATTCTGATAGAAGAATGTGTAGACGGAAGCATTGAACAAGATAGCTAAGTCACACTCCTAACAGTTGTGGATTGAGTTGATTATAAATAGATCAGTCTTTATTTTGACAAAAGAGGGGGGTGTTCTTCATAGGCTGGAGAGTCGAGTGAATTTCAGGAGCAGAGCTCTGTAATTTTTAGTTTGTACGCTCGAGGGCTTGGATTGTAAATATATGCTATTTAGGATTCCTTTGAATCGTTTTTATCAGACCATATTCTTAGTTTACATGATGTTTATGTTTTCCTTCTTTTTTGAATGTAATATCTCTACTTTATGGATTCCTAAGGTGGTGGATTTTTTGTTTCTATCATGGCCATCTTTCATGGTTCATCATATTTTCTTTGTTTTCCTTCTTGTCTGGATGTAATCTCTATGACTTATGGATTCCTAAGGTGATGGAGTTTTTGTTTCTATCATGCCCATATTTCATGGTTCATCATATTTTCTTTGTTTTCGTTCTTGTCTTAATGTAATCTCTATGATTTATGGATTCCTGAAGCGATGGAGTTTCTATTTCTATCATGCCCATCTGTCATGGTTCATTAGATTTTATTTGTTTTTCTTCTTTTTTGAATGTAATATCTATGATTTATGGATCCCTGAGGCGATGGAGGATCTGTTTCTATCATGCCCATCTTTCATGGTTCACCAGACATTTTATGTCTTATTATCCTCATCACCACATTAATCCTTTTTTTTGATAGTTGGTTTAAATGCCTTCCTTATCCACGATACTTACGAATCCATATCCCAATGGTCTCGAACTGATTTGCAGTTACTTTTGTTATCTTTTCCTCTCTCTAAAGTCTCACTGATCCACCTTCTCAAACCATTTTATCCCTTTTAATTTATTTTTATGGGTACCAAACTTATCCTCTTGCATTTAGAGGGTGGCTCTCAGTGCTAACAGGTGGAACCACTAAATAAATATTTTCATATAAGTTATAACCAACACCCAAAAGGGGAGGCCTGTGGGCTCGATGCTAGTGGGAAACCCCCCCCCTTAACTACACTAGGGTTCAAGATGTAGACAGAGTGAATAACTGTCTAAAACCTAATAGATTCTCTATACTACCCGAAACATACCAAAAATAATGTAAAGAAATAAAATAGATAAGAGATCGGGTAACTATACCTTTGATCCCACGTCTGGTGATGATCTCTTCACGCTTTGAAGCTCCACTCACTACATGCCTCCTCCCAAGGATGACCTGCATCCAAATATAGGAAAACAAAGAACTCAAATCATTCTATTATATCAATAAGTTAGGGTTAAATGTAAAATTTCAAGTATAAATCATTAAAAATACTCAAAACACCATCATTTGGGACAAGAAAATGTGAATATTTTATTCATATTACAAATATTATAGCTTACAATCCGAGTTGACCATCGTTCCATGAACCTGGTCCAGGCTCCTCTTTACCATGCTCCAAATACAACTTGAATGGAATTATTCTCTCAACCTTTTGATCACCTCTATTGAAGGGGATAGGTTGAATGGAGGAAGAAGGGGCTAATGAGGGTATGCTGAGGCAATATCTCACAAAAGGCAGCAATATCTTGGGAAAGGAGGGGAAGTGAAATAGGGAAGAGTTTCACCGTTCTTATTCTTATATTTGAAATGAGACCCCAACACATCCTTTTGTATGACAAAAGGATGGTTATTGGGTTGGGTGATGGGCTATAACAAGTGGATTAGTTGGGAAACCTCCAATAGCCTGTGATTTCAATGAATTCCTTGCAACTTATTATTTTGTGCAACTTTTTCAAGCATATGTGGGATGTAATGGTGCACCATGCATATGTACGTGAGTTGTAGTGGTGAAACAAGCATATGTACATGGGATTTAATGGTCCAGGGTGCATACATATTCCAAAAATTAGTTTTCTAAGAAGATTTTCTGAACAATTCTTTGGAAAAAAATGCAAGTAATAGGGACAAGGCCATGTATGCATGAATAGGGAATTTTAGGGCCATAAAAAATACCCCTAATTTGTGATACCAGAAGAGAAAATGATGGCTGAAATACATTACAATATATTCACCAATGTATGAAATCAAGTGAGCCAAGGACCAGAGTTCGAGAGGTGCCATATGCAAAACAACAATTGTCTCTCTGAGGCAGGCATACCCATGCACAGGATGAAAAAAATCATGCTTACCAATCAAATACACTGCAGATCGATGTCATATAATTATATAAAGTGTAGACGCGAGAAATACATAGAGGATCTACATCTCAAAATTAGTCGAAGATATACAAGTAGAGTATCCATCTTCAAGAAGCTATTGACGCATGATGGTTGGAGATGAGGGCTTCAAAGCTCGAGAAACAACTTCAAGATCTTCAAAAAATCATGTAGGAGTACAATAGGAGTGTATAGATCACTACCCTGAAGTCTTCAATGACTCTTCAGGAATAGACATGAGGATATCGACAATAAGGTAGAGAACTTCGTCGTTTTGAATCAGGACTTGATTGGACTCTTGGGATGGTCGTCTCATGACGTCAAGGGACAAACTGTAGAAAGGCCGACTCAGGCTGGGTGAAACTTTCCCTTGGAAAAAAGCACGAAAGATGATAAGACTCAAGGAGCATGAAATTCACATAAGTTCACAATGTAGGAGGCAACATAAACTCTCCATGTGTTTGGAAGAGTAACCAAATGGACAAGGACACAACTTTATGTAGTGAGAAAAACTTCCTAAGGTCATACTAGATCCCAATGCTTGAAGAAAAAACAAAAGGATGTGCTTTGACCAAGGGAGACTCTTTGTAAATTTGTTGAACCTGCATAAAATAGATCTAGCTAAACAATAGTACACACATTTACAGAGAGAATTGGAGAAGGAAGAATAAGAAGAGAAAGAATGGAAGAATTCTCATTAACCATTATGAATAATGAATAATTTACACATGATATACTTTGTATAACTCAATGAGTTCAACTTGAGGTGAACCAATGCGTCATAGTGGTGGTATAGAGTGATCTGGACACACACCAATAGTTACAGGAGTGAACTACCACCTATTCTATCCTCTCAGGAAGTTACGAGAGTGAACTGTCACCTAGTTGAGTTAACTAGTCAACTCGTCTCCAGTTAACTAACTGAACAAAGTGTAGTGAGGAGTTAACTCAGGGAATCAAGGCTAATGCACCGCTTTGGTGATGATACCAAGGAAAGTCCAAATTAGCATGGTGATGATCCCAATGCAACATCTAAACTCAACTCAACTAGTCAAACTGAAGTGTCAACTGAAAGAGAATATTCTCCAGGTGCAATATTCTCCCCTAAAATATAGGAGACTAGATAATGACTAATTATGAATAATAAACAAGGAATAACCTTAGGAAAAATAAATCTTTGGTGTTTGTAAAGTAACTCCAACACCATCTCTGAACATCACTATGGTGAAAATAAAGATTGGGTCCCGACAACAAGGCCATGTTAGGTACCCAAGTACAAATGATACACTAAAAATAAAGTGAGGAAAGAGGGAAAACTTCATGCGAAAACCCCCCTCAAGGTACAATGTATGTAAAAAGAATAACTACAATTTCTAAGCAACTGTGTCTTTCACTCCAAGACGACCTCGCAGAGAATGGAATTTCTTCTCAGTGAAGGTCTTGGTGAAAATGTCTGTCATCTGTTCTGTTGAAGGACATAACTATAAGTCGATGATCCCCTCGTGTACTAAGTCCTAGATTTAGTGCATGTGGATCTCGATGTGCTTCATTCACTTCCTATGAACTGGATCTTTCCAGAACTTTAGAGTGCTCTGGTTGTCACACCATATGACGATCAACCGATGAAACTGAATGCCCAACTCAATGAAAAAATTTTGTAGCCACATAGCCTGAATGGTTATGTTAACTACCCCTCTGTACTCTACCTTGCCTAAAGATAGAGCAATGGCATCTTGCTTCTTGCTCGACCAATAGATAGGCTCGGAACCAAGACTAAGTGAGTAACCATATGTGGAATTGCGATCAATGCTATTGCCAACCCAGTTGGAATCAGTAAACCCAATGAGATCTAATGTAGATTATGTTACATAATGAATCCCAAAGGTGATGGTTCCCTATACATATTGAAGGATACACTTTGCAACTTTCCAATGTAGCTCATGCGACTCTTGCATGAACCTAGAAACTGCACCAACTTCATATGAGAGGTCTAGTCTAGAATGTGTGAGATACAACAAGCTCCCCACTAACTGTCTGTACAGTGTGTTTTCAACTAGTGGAGTCTCCCTGCCATCCTCAAGTTTGACTCCTGATAGGAAAGGAGTCGGAGCAGACTTGCAGTCTGTCATGTGAAATATCTCAAGGAGATCTCGTGCATACTTGGCTTGAGATAGTTTGATGCATGATGCATCCTGACTAATCTCAAGTCCAAGGAAGAAGTGTAGCGGACCCATGTTCGTCATCAAAAACCTGTCATGAAGAATCCCCTTGACTACAACAATCGCTGAAGTCGAGCAGCTGATGATCAAAAAATCTTCAACATACATAACTAAAAGTAGAAGTGAATCATTCATCCTGATCATGTATGCATTTGGGTCTGATTTACAATGTACAAAGTTCTGTGACAACAGGTAGGAGTCCAGCTTGGCAGACCATGGCCTTGGAGCCTGTTTGAGGCCATGAAGTGAATTCTTCAGACAATAGACCAAAGATGAGTCCTGCATAAATCCCTAGGGTTGCTCCATGTAGATATCCTCAGAGAGATCACCATGAGAAAATGAATTCTTCACTTCCATATGATGGAATTCCCATCCCTTGGCTGTCGTAATGGCAAGTGCCAATTGTATGGAATATATCTTTTCTATTGGAGCAAAGGTCTCATCATAGTCAATACCATGAACCTACTGAAAGCCTTTGGCAACAAGCCTGGCTTTGTATCTATTGATCTATCCATCCAATGAACTATTTGTCTTGTAGAACTATCTACATATGACAAGTGTCCTCCCAGAAGGAAGGGAAACCAGATCCCAAGTCTGGTTCTCAAGGAGGGAGTTGAACTCCTCCTGCATGGAGGATTCCCAAAAGGGATTTCTAGTAGCCTCGCCATAAGACTATGGATCTGAAGACTGAAACAAGAAAATATGCCTAGAAGGCAATGGTTCAGTGGAAGTGAGTGCAATAGGAGGCTCCTCAAAATCATATCAAGTCCTCCTAGTATCGGTTGGATCACCTATGAGATCCCCTACATCTTGAAGAGTAGTCTATGCCCACTTAGCCCTCTTCTCTAGCTTCGCAACTGCATCTGGATCCTCTAACTCTGCATCTGAATGTACTGACTTTCAATCTAAATATGAATCCTCTGAGTGATTTGAATCAGAACTCTCGTCTGAAGAAGAGTTGGCATGTGCATGCTCATCATCTTGGACAGGTGGAAGATTGAAGGTGTCTGCATGTATGTGGATGCTGAGGTACATGCGAGACACTTTCCTCGAATTGGACACTACGCTCAATGATGAGTTGGTCCGAGGAAAGATCAATAAGCTAATATGCCTTCACACTGTCAGGGTATCCAACAAAAATGCACTCAGTTCTCTATGGATCAAGTTCCTTCCTCTTTTCAGAGGGAATCCAGGCCCATGCATGAGAACCAAAAATGTGAAAGTGGGTCACTTCCGGTTTGAGGCCACTCTAAGCATCTTAGGGGGTCTTATCCTTGAAAGATCAATGGGGATATCTATTTTGGATGTGTGTTGCATAGTTAAGTGCTTTGGCCCATAGTCTCTGTGGTAGTGACTTTGCATGCAACATGCACGATGCCATCTCCTTTAGAGATCTATTTTTCCACTCAGCAACTCTATTTTGTTGTGGAGTGTAGGGAATTGTATGCTACAACTGAATCCCTATATCATGGCAAAGATTATGTATCTCATGATTTACATACTCTCCTCCATTATCAGTTTGGAGGAATTTGATCTTCTTTCCAGACTGTCTCAACCAAATCTTTGAAATCTTTGAGGTGTTGAAAGACCTTGGATTTTTTCCTAAGAAAGTAGATCCATGTAAAACATGAGAAATCGTCAACAAAAGTGAGAACAAACCTCACTTTTCTGATCGATGGATGTGGAAAAGGACCCATGAGGTCACTGTTGATCATATCTAAAGGTGCGGAAGCTCGTTGAGACATTCCCTTTTCAAATTTCTCTTGAGGGTGTTTTCTGAGAACACATCCCTCACATACTCCCTTAGAGAAATGGATGTCTGGTAGACCATCAACTAATCTATGCTTGCTAAGATTTTGCATGTATCTAAAATTAAAATGTCCAAAACTCTCATGCCATATCCTACTACTTTCATCAGCATGAGTAAGCAATAAAGAAGATTCAGGTTCAATGAATTCAGAAAATGTATACAATCTACACGGATAATTTACCTCGCCAGTTGCAACCATGGAGTTGGTTTGCATGTCGTATATTTCCACAAAATTTTGTGTGAATATGACTCTCTTTCAGGTGCCAGAATTCGTCATCTGATACATGGAGAGAAGGTTAATATAAATATTGGGAACATGTAGCCCATTCTCGAAACTTCCATTGGTGAGTTCAATCCTTCCTTTGTCGGTGACTTTGACAGAAGAGTTGTCCCCCATTAGAATGGGAGGACCTTTGCATGCATCCAAAGAATAATATACTACTTCTAAGGTATCCATGTGATGTGATGCTCCTGAATCTATGATCCAAGCATTGGAAGAGGAGTTGATGGCAATCAAGGCATGGGTAGAATTACCTTTCTTGGAATTCGGATCTTCTGGCTTCTTATTCTTTGCACCCTCAGGGATGAAACATCCAAGGTTTTTTTTATGAAGTATCTGAGACATCACATCTATTCTTTTTTTTCATGCATGCAGATTTCGAATGGAATCCTTTGTCACAGTATCTGCATTTCTCTCTTTTTCTTCCCCTTTCTCCTTTGGATCCGGAGGCATCGGTGAAGGGTTTTGTGTACCCTTTCTTGACTCCTTCAATTAAAAAAAATTATCAAGGTGATAAAAATGTAAGAGAATTTAATTTTCATTCTAGTTCGATGAACACAATGTAATTGGAAGAAATCAAGAAGTTTCCTTTTCTCACTTTTCAAATAAATATGCAGCAACCAATCCTAATTAAAAATACCAAAACACATATTTTTGCAATAATTTTTCAGATCTTTAAAATCAAATCAAGTCCAACACAACTTTTCACTAAAAAAATAACAAAATGTATAAAAATGATATGCAAAGATATAATGTAATTTTGTTTAACCCTTTCAGGATCTGAATGAGCTAAGAGTGAAAATACTTAAGATCGCTAAGAAAATGTAATGTAATCTATTTTTAAACTCTTTTTTTATTCAAATGAGTTAAAAATGAAAACACCTAAACAATCACCACCAAATTTTCAAAGCAAAGAAATATTCAATCAAACAAGTAGAAACTGAAAGACCTAAAAATATGAAACAAATAGTTCCAAACCAAGGAAAAAGTAAAACAATGAAGGTGCACATATTGAAAAGACCTATCCAATAGTATAAGGAATTCCCTAAATGGAATTCATAATCAAAAGTTATCACAAGAATACCAAAATGGAAATCTACCTATAGACTCGATCGTGCATGTCTAGCTAAAATAAGTGACCAAAAAGGTATGGTTGTAGGTTTCTTTGTATCAACAAGAGACTAGAGCCTATGGTTGTGTGTTTTTCCACAATAATAATCGACAGATCATGTCTATTTCTAATAGCATTCACGACCCTAGGAAAAACTAGGGAATTAAAAAAATACAAACACCCATAATTTTATCAAAGAAACATGCAAATAGAGATTTAAACTACAAATTCAACAGAAGCTTCCTAAACTGAAAAGGATAAATAAATCACCTCGGAAAACTAAGGAAAGAACTATAAGTTATTTCCCCAATGAAGTCACCAATTTTGTTATGGGATAATCTACCTATAGATAAGAAGTCAAAACCCCCACTAAATAGTTGTACTTCAATGACAAACAAAGGAATAGATAACATATTACTTTCTCCTAAAACTAACATCCATTTTCAAAAGTAAATATGACAAGGAAGAAGGGACATATTTGATTCTTGATGTTTGTCCAACATATCCAATGGATTTCTCTTGACCTCTCTAATTCACGACAACAAGCGACGAATCATGTTTATTTCTAGTAGTAGTCATGACCCTAGAAAAAACTAGGGAATTTCAAAAAAACAACCACTCATAATTTGATCAAACAAACATGTAAACACTCATGATTTAAACTAGAGAGTCAACATAAGCTTCCTAAAATGAAAATGAGAAAGAAATCACCTAGGAAAGCTATGGAAAGACCTATAAGTTCTTTCCCTGATGAAGTCACCAATTTTGTTATGGGATAATCTACCTATAGATAATCAATGAAAACCCCCACTAAACAATTGTACTTCAATGACATACAAAGGGATAGATAACATATTAGTTTCTCCTAAAACTAACATCCATTTTCAAAAGTAAATATGACAAGGAAGAAAGGACATACTTCATTCTTGATGTTTTTCCAACATATCCAATGGATTTCTTTTAACATCTCTAATTCACCACCTACCTGCATAATCATCCTATAAGAAATACCTTTTGTATTCATTCATAAAAAGATAAATAAAAAATTCCATGATTAAAGTCTTAATCTGGTAATGTCAAGCAAATTTAGATCTAAAGAACCTCAGTAAAAGATTCAAAATAGATCCATAAACATAGATATTTGGGGTGGGGTGAGATAAATCTATATTTATTTAAAGAGAGTAAAACAATGATGATTACCTTGCGATTCACCATTGTACTCCTAGCTCCAAGACCTAAAGTCCTACTCCTCAATCCTAATTCCACCGCCATCAAACAAGAGCAATCTAAAACCATATCATGACAACATAACCAAGTGAATGGCTAATAGTTCTCACTTGGGATCAGATCAAACTAATGTCGATGTCCAACATTCAACAATACTATCACAATCAAGACCAAGGATTCTTGCTACAAATCGCTAGCACAAGGATGCTCTTGTATGGATCTCCTTCCTTTATCTTTGGCTCTCATACTTACAGATTCGTGAGGAGCTATTAAGAGGATGCATGGCATGCAAAAATATGAAGATATGAGACATGCATTTCTTTCATGCCAACCTTTTGTCTTTCATAAACTAGGTTTTCTTAGTTTTCCTCATGAATTTTTTTCTTTCTAAATATTTAAGGGATGGTCGCGACTCTTGCATTGAGAAACCGTGACTAGTTGCTCTTATTACAAGGAAAAGTGTGATCGATCACCCTTCTTCCTAGGAAAAGCACGACCACATTATCCTTCTGCTAGTTAAGTGTTCTGTGAGAAACATCTTCGTGACTAGTAGAATATTCTTGTCTTCTACATCTCCCTTGGCCTCTGGTGTCAAATAAAGGTGTAACTCTTGGGTCATTAACTTGTTTCCTTACATCCAAGGAATACAAACTCTTAACTAATAAAAAACAATTTTAGGTCATACTTCACAAACAAAAGGCAATTTTAACCTAGATAAGATTTGCAAAATGGTCATTGTTTGTCTTCCTTGAGATTACATTAGGGGAGTCAAGTACTTTCAAATAACATCTAGCCTTGATCCCATACATGAAACTAGATACTACCCTTAATTGTAATTGAACCCCTTACTCTTACTAAAAAGGATTCACTATTATCATTATCTACATTTGGTGTAATTTTGTTTCAAATAAAACACATAATTTAAATGTTGAAATTTTAGTGATAAGGTTGTTTTTCAAATCTTTAATAATTGACTACTTCCATAGCTCATTCCCACATTATTATTATTATGTGATTAAATGAGAGAGAATACTCTTTTGTGCAATGACGGCCTTCTCCCTTTTGCAAGAAAAGAATTACCTTCAAGTGAATATCACAAGTGAGTGGCATTTAATCATTAAAAAATAAAGTAGTAATAGAGGTACATCTTGAGTGGGCTTAATAGTTAATTTGAATGGATGTATTGAACACTCACTTAAGATATAGAAACAAAATGGTGGCGTATTGGAAAGTTCTAACAACCTTAATTAAAAAGAAGGAGGGTTTCTAGTATTGTTAAGTGATAAAGAGATGAAAAGCATCTCATTCCAGGTCATATCCCCTCAATCTTAAGACATTTGTGTTTCCTCTTAAAAAATTACAAGTTCAAATCCAAAAGGGTAGAATATGTATACCTCCGTAGAATTGTAAGAATGCCAAAATACCAACAAAACAATATTAATTGCTGTGATGTGTTTCGTATTTTGTTTCTTCTTAATTTGACAGTACTTTAATTTGACAGTACTTTAAACATGTGATATGTGTTTCGTCCTTTGTTTCTTCTTAATTTTCAAGATGGACAGTACTTTAAACATGTGATATGTGTTTCGTCCTTCGTTTTTTAATTTTCAAGATGGACAGTACTGGGTCAATTCCTTCAATTGATCGCTGCTCATAGTGATCAAATTCGATTTTCGATCTCTCTTTTCTTCCTGCGAATCGTTTTAATTGCGTTTCCTCTTCTGGATGATATTCGAGGATGGGGTCGAGGAATCAGTCGATGGTTCTATATATGTGTTGTTTTTTCTAATGAGTGGCGTCGTTCAGTCCCTACCATTCAACGGGCAATAAAAATGTGGTCAAAAAGCCAAAGTAGACGACCCTACTGTTGTCTACGCCAGCCAACTTTGTTTTCTATAATGGGACTGCGTGCGTTCTACGAGCTTCTGTTATCATTGGAATATAATTGAATTTATATCTGTTGGAATATCATTGAGTGCTTCTCTTATTTTGTTGTCATTGGAATATAATTGAATTCATCATATTGATTAAGAGTGGAAACCAGTGTATATAATGGAAACTACTGTTAAGATGGAAACCACTGTATATAATGGAAACTACTGTTAAGATGGAAACCACTGTATATAATGGAAATTATTGTTATCCAAAGCAAATTTTGCTATGATGTTTTTTTTATCATTGGAATATAATTGAATTCAATGATGTTTTTGTTTTTTGTTTGCTAGTTTATTGGTGAATCAGCTTGAGTTACACCAATCTTTAACATGGTTGAATTTTTTGTCCTCTCAGATTTCGAACCAATGACTTTAACATAACGAAATGTTTCACCTACTATCTCGGGGACTCAATAATGCTTTTATTATCATTGAAATACAATTAAATTCATTGTATTGATAAACAATGAAAACTACTATTATATAATGAAAACCACTGTTCTCAAAATCCAATAAACCACTGTTATGGAAAGCAAACTTTGCTTTCTATAATGGAACTCTGTGCTTCTAGGATGCTTCTGTTATCATTGGAAGATAATTGAATTCATTGATGGTTCTGTTGTCATTGGAATACAATTAAATTCATCATATTGATAAACAATACAAGTAAATTCATCGTATTGATAAACAATGGAAACCACTGTTCTGAATATCCAAGATAAAGTCACTCAAAAGAAACTCCAACAACATGCAAAGTGTTATCTGCTTTAATCCTTTGGTAGTTTCATAAGATAGTTTGTAATCATAATTCATAAGAACTGTTAACCATAAATCAATCATTTGAATAATTATGATTGAATGAAACCGAATTGAATCAATCATTTGAATAATTATGATTGAATGAAGCCTAATTATTCATATGTTGTGTAATTTTCATTGGACTGGAGATCTTCATTGAAGTTTTAAAAAGCATGATCGTAATTGATATGCCATATACTTGGAGTTTGTAAAAGCATACAATCACCAAAATCAATCATAACAACTTCTTAAAGCTAAAGCACGGAATCAGAGGGATATCATTAGAAACAAATGATATGGCTGGTGTCCCTGATTGTTCATTAAAAACTTAATGTGATGATTTCAATAGATAAGGTAACTTTTCTTCTTTATAGTTTGTCTTTTCATTAATCACTCGGTTGAGAAAATAAGCATTGTCCTTTTACTTTTTGGGAGGTAAATAAGCATTTTCGTTGTACCTTTCACAAGGAAAATAAGTTTATTTGTATTTCTTTTGATAGGAGCTTTCGAGTATAATATGATAATGGTTGAAAAGTTTTTAATGTATTGAAAGTGGTAAAGTGTTCATGTTATGAATGTTATGATCTTAGTATTCATTATTTAAAAATAATGTTGTGGAACAATATTACACTATATTCATTAATTAATGATGAGTGAAGCTTCTTTTATCATATTTTAAAAAGTTATTATATTTTAAAAAGTTTTATTTAAAAATATAGATTTAAAAAAATTATTAATATATAAAAAGTAAATTAGTTTTTACTTTATGATTGTAGCATTCATTTTTTTTTAATAATGTTGTGAAAAAATACTACACTATATTGTAATTAATGATGAGGGGAATTGCTTTTATCATTTAAAAGGGTTTGATTCCAAAAATATAAATTTTGAAGAAATTATAAACATATTCCAAATGAAGTCAATTTTTGGATAAGATTATAAATAAAAGTAGATAAAAATGGAATTTAATTCAAACAATCAATATCCCAACAATCCACTATGTTTATGCTAACTTGCATCAATGGACAACAGACATGTAGGGTCTAGTTGTATTTTCTATCTAAATAATAGTGCATTTCTTAAAGTGAAGGAATGTGGTATTAATTTTTTTTTCTAATTTGCTTACATTTTGAAGAACTAAGAAAGAAGATTTAGATGTATTTATGGGATGTTAACTTACATTAATCAACATGTTGGGATTTAGTTGTATTTTCTCTCTAAATAATAATGCATTTGTGAAGGTAAAGGAATATAGTATTAATTTTATTTTTTTAATTTGCTTATTGAAAAAGAAGATTTAGATGTGTTTATGTGATGTTAACTTTCATCAACCAACATGTAGAGATCTAGTTTTTTCTATCTAAATAATAGTGCATTCCTCAAGGTGAAGGAATGTGGTATTGATTTTATTTTCTAATTTTCTTACATTCTAAGGAAATAAGAAAGAATATTTAGAGATGTTTATGTGAGCTACATATATGGTGTTGCGCAATTTAAATATTTATTTCCAATAATTTCAGATGAAGTAACCATGAAATGATTATAATCACTAAAGAAAAATCTATAGCATCTTAAACATGGATGAATCAAACATTTCCTTAAAAGTATAAAGAATTATATAGACAACAAATTTGAGAAAGATATCTTAAAAATGAAACATCAAGAAAAACAAAAAGGGAGGTCATGTGTATAGGGAAACACAATACAAACATCTTATTAGACAAAATGCTTCAAAAATTCTTTATTTGCAATGATTAAGGATGATGCATGATCAACTATATGACTCAAGGAGATATTAGAAAAAAATTCTTTGAAGAATAGAATATGTGTTTTGGGTAAGGAGGAACCATTAACTTGAGTTGAACATGAATGTTCTCCAAGAGAGTTGATATGACTTTCACCAATTCACCTTATCGATATTCACATCTAAGTAAAGTCTATTTATTTCATGGCATATAAGTTATGTTAGACTCTTTCTCTTATATGCTTGATATGTATATAGACATAATGTTATAGCATTATTTGATCATCACTAACCTCTATTACAATTATGTCCATAATACCTTTCAAGATTTACCTTTGCTCCACATCAAATATATGATTATTTACATTTTTGGCCCACAATTGCACCTTTCATTCCAAGAACATGAGGGAATTTGTTCCTTTCTTTAAGGGAAGGAATGAGTACATATTGAAAAGGGAAAAAAATAATATATGTGCATTAATTGCATGCCCTTGAATGAGGATTATAGGATTCTACCACATATGCAACCCTAATTCCCATTACAAATGAACTTAACCAACTCTTAATGATACAAAATGAGTTCATATGTTTGAGAAGGGGAACTATAATTACCTTTCTATCACCCTTATGTTGGAAATTTTCTCTCAAATATTTTTCCTTGGATGATGAACCTACTCTACAAAAATCCCTATTTATGAGAGTGAGTATTTTTCTGAGAATTGAGACCTAAATCCATGTTTATTTTCTCATTCATGTATGGTGATGAGTTTTGAGGTGGATTAGAAATCAATAAGTGGTTTGGGATGGAGGAATATAGACTCTAGTGATGAAGGTGTCATTCATCATTGTGACTATTGTTTCACATTTTGATCAATATAGGGATGCCTCTCTTCTCCCCCCTGTTTGACATAGAGCCATTCTAGGGAAAAGGCTATTTTTGGCGAGAGAAGAACGAAGGAAAGAAAGGAAAACTGGAAGGAAAAGAAGCATGTGTGAGGGAAGCATAGAAGGGAGAACTAACTATGTGAGGGTTATGGTTTTTGCAATATAATGTAATGGATGATGAGCCAAGAATATATATAAGTAGTACTTAGGAGGTCTAGGGAGAAGAGATAGAAGACCTAGAATACCTAGAGGGTGCCTGAGTTGGATAGATACAAAAATACATCAATAGTACCTAGGAGGTAGAGAGAGTCCAGAAGTGGTAAGGTTTGTAAGAACTGCAACATTTTGTAAGTTAGTGAGCTAGAGAAGGAGTGAGAAACTCGATCCGACAATTAGATCGCAGGCTGAGGAGTCTGGTGTGATTTAGTTAGCCTCATAGGGATCGGGGAACCTATTGAGATTGTAAGACCCAAGACTGTAAACACGTGCGGTGTGACATATTGCTGAGACATAATAAAGAGCTTGAGAGCCATATATTTGTGGACGTAGCCCAGGAGGGGGTGAACCATGGTAACACTTATGTTATGTGATTGAATGTATGCATCTCTATTATTGTTAAGTATTGAATGCTAGATGAATGAATACAAAAACTAGTTAGATATGATACTCTGCATGCATGAATAAGAATGACTATTATAATTAAGAGGTTAGACTAAGTAAATAAAGGTCACAAACTACAACCACATATCTCCACCCATTCCCAAGTTGGAAGCACCTGAGTATTGCAACCACCCATAGAGCTATCTTGGGTGAGACAATGAAATACACCCTATGTGTTGCGTTGCCTTCTAGTTTAACAACGGGGGCGATAGTTTTAGAGGGATTTTGTTGGAAGCTTGTTAAATATGAAACTGGGTCAACCTATGACAATAAGGTAAGATCAAAGTAGATGAATGATAAATTAGAATAAAAATCCAACAAATAGTTTTGTTGCCGGTTGGAACAGGATGGGACTGAGTGAGTGAGATCTGTTGAAAAAATATCAAAAGAATGTCAGATCTGACGACAAGACGTTAAGAGAATGAGAATATAAGATGGGATGTTGAGGTCGTGGAACCCAATGAAGGAAGAGATAGAGAGCTAGTTGAAAACAAAGGAGTTGGAGTTTGCGTAGAAAGATAACAGAAACCTAAAGTTAACACCATGCAAATATCTGGACAAGTACGTATTTAGCGACTTGCATGCAGTATTTTCCTGTGATTTCCCACATGTGTTGCAGGAGTGGATATTAAGGTTGAAAGATAACCATCCTACGAATCGTATCAGACAGCTAGAGTGGAATCATGTAGAGATCACACAGTTACAACAAGTTGACAACAAATTTACGCGTATAGTATATTTCTAGTTAGACATCATTGTTGCAGGATTTATCACAGAATTTGTAGTAGATGCGGCGAAGTATTATAGCGTAGCAAAGAAAGAGTTCTTGAAGTGACCTCGAGGTAGGTATATCAGATTGATATACTCTTACATTAAGATATTATTATATAAAAAGGGTGTAATGACAATGGCCTTAGACAATTAAACTCCTCTGCGTGCATGGGGGAAGGGGGGAAGCACTGACACGAGAAGGAGAAATGGAGGGATAAATGGATAAAGGAAAGAAGGAGGAGGCATTGGACCTAATCATGATTGAGGAATACCAAATCAAGAAGATCATGGAAACAGTTGGAATAACGCGCAATGGAGTACCCTACTAATATAAGATGAACACTAAGAAGAGATCCATAGCCGCGAGGGAGTGCTTGGCAAGTGATGAAGAAGAGGTAGAGGATCTTCAGACTGTGGAGTAGATTAAGGAAATCTTCTATGTGACATATGAGAGGAAGATGAGAGGTCTAAGAGAAGGAACAAACAAAAGCACTCCTATCCATATCAGTGTTAGTGTGGAACCCATAAACCCATGTCTGACTGATACACCAATAAGAACACCACCATTTAGACAATCGAAATTTGAGAGAAGGAAGACAGAAGGAAGTACATCTACACAGGGAGAAACAACTGGGGGAGTTAGTTCAGGAAGAATTAGTCAAGTATCTACACCGTGTGGAGGTAGTAGTTCAACATTCAGGATGCCAGGACATGATCCCACCATTAGGTTACCATAATTCAAAGGAGAGGTGTCAGAGGACCCTGAGAAGCACTTATTCATTTGTGAAAATATATGGGAAGAAAAATAGATCACAGATGAGGACACTAATCTTGTGCAGTTAGCTATCACACTAAGAGATCGTGCACTGGATTGGTACATGAGCTTAGATGCAAACCATCTGCTAGGGACAACCAGAACGATTGGATATATCAAAAAACTATTGATAAATGAATTCCAAAAGCCTAGATCAAAGAATCAATACATGAATGAGATGATAGAGATTAGACAAAAACTAGGAGAATCTACGTGGGAGATTGACCAGAGATTCAAATGATTGAAGGGAAAGCTAAAGTATTTCATGAAAGATATGAAGCATAGGTAGATGTTTGTCAATTCACTAATTCCACACTTGAAATACCCCTTGAGAAAACATAAGTTTCAAACCCAAGTAGAGGCTCTACAGGAAGCCCTACAACTGGAAGAGAACCAATATCAGAAGACAGATCTAGCCATAGAGGAGTTGGAGGATTTGAAGAACTTAACCTTTCAGCTGAACCAAAACAGGGGTAAGGAAAAAAGAGAAGAAATTTAGTGTACCACATGTAGGACAGAAGTACATCATAAGAATGGATGCCCAACATTTGCGTAGTACATGGCAACATGACTCCCAAACCCTTTGCCAACAGGAGGGCTGTAAATGTGTTGAACCTGCACAGAATAGATCTAGCTAGAAAATGCTACACACATTTACAGAGAGAAATTAAGAAAAAAGAAACAAGATAAAAAGAATGGAAGAATTCTCATTAACCGTATTCCACACTCAAAGAGTTAATAATTTACAATATATATAGAATAAATTCGCAACCGTGCAAGTTTGTGCTCTTTGAAGATTTTGTTGAAGATGTAGATGTCTGCACATATATGATAAAGTATATGCATCATTTATATTTCCACACATGTCCACTTTATCTTCTTGTAATGAATAATATCCAAATAAATTTTGGATGAAATTTTGAAAACCGTACGGCCGTTTCCAGAAAAAACGCTAAAATTTTGTTGATTTTGAAACGATCATAACTTTAGTTCCCGGACTTCATTTTGGACGATTTTTTTTTTGAAATTGGATATTTTCCCGAGAGGAATTCAAATATATAATTTTTTTTTCTACAAATTATGCTCAGGAAATATCAGAATGACATCTGAATTGCGTGACTCTCTTTTTGTCTCCTGACATGCATGCATGGTGCATGAAAAAGTGTCTTCATGTGACTCCTGATATGCATGCCATATATATTCCTTATGAATTTAAAAAAATAAATATGAAATGGAAGACATCATCTTCAATTATTGAAATACTAATTTCTGCAAAAATGTTTGTAGGAGACTCTTCATAATAAGAGGCTTGATCTTCTGATGGCTTCTCTTATCGCTCTATCTGTTTGACCTCCTGCATGAAATATTCACAATATTATTTATTCCCAAATAGAACCTCCAATCTGATACATAATTCATTTGGATTTAATCCTTGTGATTCTTCATATACTTGATGGAAAAGTTTGGGAGAAATAGACATGTTGATACTTCATATGGGCATATCTTGTCTATTAAGAAAGTCATTTTTCTCATCAACATAATTAAGCTCTACTTTCATTTCCATGGTTATTTGGTATAAGGATCTACTTCTGAGAAGAAGTAGAATCTTTGGCTTCCATTCCAAATAGTTATGAGGCGTGAGAAGTATTTTCGACGAATAATCCATCTTTTGTTGTCTTCAATCTTCAGTACCTGCAAAAATAATTTGATGTAGTTTTTTTTTAGCAATCTGTCGGCTATGATACCATGTAAATGTGTTGAAACTACACAAAATAGATATAGCTAGAAAATGCTACACACATTTACAGAGATAAATTAAGAAAGAAGAAGCAAGATAGAAAGAATGGAAGAATTCTCATTAACCGTATTCCACACTCAAAGAGAATAATTTACAATATATATAGAATAAATGAGTAACTAGTAAGCCATAGTGGTGGTCTAGATTGATATGGACACACACCAACAATTACAAGAGTAAACTGCCACCCAGTCTAGTCTCTCAAGCAGTTACAGGAGTGAACTACCACCTAGATGAGTTAACTAGTCAACTAGTCTTTCGTTAACTAACTGAACAAAGAATAGTGAGTTGGTGATGATCCCAATATTGCATGGTGACAAAACCAATGCAACATCTAAACTCAACTCAACTATTCAAACTGAAGTGTCAACTAAAAGAGAATATTCTCCAGGTGGAATATTCTCCCCTAAAATATAGGAGACTGGATAATGACTAATTATGACTAATAAACAAGGAATAACCTTAGGAAAAATAAATCTTAGGTGTGTGTGAAGTAACTCCAACAAGGACTATGGTGTGAAATATGTAAGAAACAGGGGCATGATCCATATCACTTTCCAATGATGCAGAAATACCAGACAGTACCTAAGAGTTCATATTGAAACTTTTGCAACTCAATATGACATGATGAAAAATATTGCAATACCATGGACCTAATGAGGGTAAGAAAATCAAATGCTTATAGGGTGCAGGTAGAAATGATGATCAAGCAAGATGAACCACAGTTTAACCAAGTACCAGCCCCATATAACATTGTGTAGAAGCAATATAACAATGTGCAACATCAATATAACACTGCACGACCGTAGTACAATACCACGTAACCACACTATAATCCCACGCAGTATAACCAGGTGCCCTAATACAACACACTATGAGGAGATTGAGATGGCTACATAGGTGGAGGAAGAGGAGGATTTGGAAGAGGCATAAGGCCAATGGTATTCCACAACTTTCAACAACCAAGACACTATGCAAGATAATTTATACTTCCACCTGTGACATGTATGTATTTTTGCACATGAGATCATGACATAAAAGATTGTCCCGCACTATTGGGGAAGATCCAGGAAACGAGAAAGAAGAACAATCAGAATTCTCAATCGATTTTGGTGGAAGCAAGGGATGATGGAAGAAATATCAACATAGTTACGCATGGAGGAGCTAAGATAAGAAACGACACAGTAAGACAAGATCCATCATAACACCAATGGGTGAAGAAGAATGTCAAAACGCAGAAGTAGTTTGATGTGAAGAACGAAAAGGAGATATTTAAGCAGGCCAAACAAGAATTATTGAAGACAGACATTTCATCAACATCAACTGTGCAACATACTCAATGAGTGCCAACGTATGATATGCCTCCATCCCTCGATCACACTAATGAAGCACAACCCCTAGGACAAGTAAGTACGATTAAGGATTTTACGCAATCCTGTGTCAAAGTACTAAATGATCCATCATATGTTAAAGTTTTGCAAAATATGTTAGAAAGATGTAGTACAGAAGCAAAAGGAAATATAGAACAGAAAACAGTTAATCATCTACATACAAGGAGGATAACAAGCAAAGAATTCAGAATGAACGCCAACATTGGATATTTCAACATGGGAGATATTATACTGGATTTAGGATATGAAGTAAATGTGTTACCCAAAAAGACATGGAAATATATGGGAGAGCCTACATTAGGATATTCACCTGTTCATCTAAAACTAGCTAATCAACACATAGTTCTACCAATTGTAAGGCTAAAGGGGATGACAATAGATCTGGATGGAGTGTGCACTAAAGACAATTTCAAAGTGATAGAGATAGTGGATGGCACAACACCTTATCCGACATCGCTTGGATTTGATTGAGCATTTGACAATTAGGCCATAATCAAATTAAAATATAGTAATATGACATTTGAATATGGAGAATACAGATTCATTGCGCCATTAGATCCATCAGAAGGGAAAAGGTTTATAGAACCCACATGTTTATACCTGGAGGAAATTAACCAGTTGTACAGAACCACCACATGAGAAGAATATTACGTGAATCCAATAACAGATGGGGTACTTAGTTGGAGAAGTATCATGTCATGTGCATCGGACTCAGATACAGGGTTGGAGAATTAGAAGCAGAGGTTACACGAAGCCTCGATAAGAATATGTGCAAGAATACACCATGCAGTAAGATAGGTAGGTACAGAGATAAGAGAACCTCCCAACTTCCATGGGGTGAATGAATTAGAAGCGTTCTTAACAAGATATGAAGATGAAGTGTTATAAAATCATAGGCTCTTAGCTCTAGATATAGAACTCAAGGAAACACCTACAATATGGTGGGGTGTGCACAAAGAGACAATCAAGCTCTGGTACCAATGTAAGCGGTTATTGCGCATCAAATTTGGCATAGAACAGGGAGGCAACCAATTGCATAAATGTGATGGATAGAGGACACCAATAAAACACTTGGAGAAGTTCATAACACTATGGATAATGACACCACCAGAGGAATGGTCTCATCACTTTATTCACACATTAGAAGGGATTCCAAAAAATTGGTATATAGACCAGGAATTGCACAGAGGAACTATAGACTGGACAATATTACAATACAATTTTACAATCACTTTCTCATTTGAACATGAGAACCCCAACATAGAATCAACACTCAAACAAATAATAGGGGTGATATTCATTAAGGAAAAAGAAGTTGAACTTATGACAGAAGATCAACAACAGAACATACAATCAGTAAAAGAACTATCATCATGCTACCATGTGCAGGAAGAAGCACCAGAGTAAGATGACCCGCACAACATTCAGATAACAAAAGTTGAAGGTGAAAGAGAGGTGGAAGCTCCACCTCTAGAATCAAAAGTATTTTTTGTGCCAA
Organism: Picea glauca; assembly: GCA_000966675.3. Taxonomy (NCBI): domain Eukaryota; kingdom Viridiplantae; phylum Streptophyta; class Pinopsida; order Pinales; family Pinaceae; genus Picea; species Picea glauca. The sequence goes on from JZKD02S0099467.1 coordinate 142,912, forward strand.
TCAAGGTGAAGACAATCAACACCGGGATCACTTAGAAACCCAAAATGGCTAGCATTGGAGACTATTGGGATGAGAAAACAGTGGAAAGGATAACATAGTTATTGTGTGAATACAATGACATGTTCCCAACAATGTTCATAGAAATGAAAGTTATAGAAAGAGAGCTGGGTGAAATGAAGATACCTCTCAAAACTGAGGAAACACCTATCCAACAAAGACCTTATAGACTAAACCCGATATATAAGCAAAACGTGAAATCAGAAATTGACAGGATGTTGGAAGATGGAATCATAGAATCAGTGGAGGAATTTGAATGGGTAATTCCTATGGTATTTCAGGAGAAGAAGAATGGAGGGATAAGGATATGTGTCAACCTAAGTAATTTGAATGATGCTTGCCTACATGACCATTTCCCTACCCCTTTCACAGATGAGATGTTGGAGAATGTAGGAGGCCAGGAAGCTTACTCATTCACCGATGGATTCTCAGGATACCATCATATTAAGATAGCCCCAGAAGACATGTATAATACCACTTTTTCCACATAATGGGGGTCCTACCAGTACACAATCATTCCTTTTGGAATAAGGAATGCACCAGCAATATTCTCCTGAGTAGTCATAGCTGTATTCAAAGAATTCATCCACTAGTTTTTATAGGTATATGTGGATGATTGGATAGTCTACAGTTTGTTGAAAGACAATGTAGAGGTGTTTAGGCCGATGTTAGAAAGATGCAGGCATTGTTAAATATCACTAAACATCAAGAATTTCATCTTTGGAACACCCTTTGGGATACTATTGGGTCATATAGTGTGCAAACAAGGCTTGCTAGTAGATTCTGCCAAGATTGCAGTAATTGTTAATCTACCACCACAAAAATCAGTACGTCAGTTAAGAGAAACATTGGGACACACATGATACTATAGGAAATTCATAAAAGGGTATGTGAAGATCATTGTGCCAATGGAGAAACTGTTGACAAAAGATAGCAAGTTTCAGTGGAATGAGGACTCTCAACAAGGATTGGACACTCTAAAATAATAGATGGTAACCACACCAATACTAGTATTCCTGGATTGGGAAATGATATTTCATGTGCATGTAGATGCATCAACTATAGCACTTGGAGCCATTCTAGCACAACCATGAATAGGGGAATTGGATCATCCTATAGTATTTTCTAGAAAAAAACTGTCAGAGTTAGAGAAGAATTACAATACAACAAAAAGAGAAGGCCTAGCTACTTCATAAGTTCAGACATTACTTACTGGGAAAAAATTTCTAGATGTTTACAGATCATTCAACTCTCAAATACCTAGTCAAAAAGCCAGTGTTGGGGGGGAGAATTTGTATATGGTTAATGTTGTTCCAGGAATTTGACTTTGAAGTGATAGTCAAACTAGAGAAGTTGAATGCAGGACTTGATCACCTGTCAAGGATCACCAATGGAGAGGAACCTATGAATCTAGAGGAAAACTTCCCTGATGAATAGTTATTTTTCAGTCCAAGTAGTTGATGAATATTTTTTTGAAATCATTCAATACTTGAGTACATGGACTGTGCCACAAGAATTCAACACTGCACTGAAGAAAAATATGGTAGTCGATGTAGCAGACTATCAATTGATTACAGGACACTTATTCAAGATGGGTGCAGATAAAATTTTGAGAAGATGTGTACTAGAACATGAACTACCTAAGATTTTAGCATAGGCCCATGAGGGAATAGCAGGAGGAAATTATGCAGGAAAAGGTACCACACAGAAGGTATTGTGCACAGGACTATGGTAGCTGACTCTTCATAGAGATTCAAAGGACTACTATCAAAGATGTGATGCATGCCAGAGGGTTGGTAAACCTAATATATAGGATGAGATGCCACTAAGGCCACAAGTAACCTTGCAAGTATTAAAAAAATAAGAAAGATACTTTGTGGGACCAATTAACCCACAAGCAAAGAGGTCAAGAGAAAGGTATATTATTAACAATATGGGAAAAAAGGAACAATATGGGAAAAAGGAACACCAATAAAATATTGTAGTGTAGAGAGAATAGCACACTTCTTTTTTGAGAAAATGATCACTAGATTTGGATGCCCAAGGATTTTGATGAGTGACCAAGGCACTCACTTTATTAACAATACTATTAAGGCTATCACTGAGGAGTTTGAAGTCTATCATCAAAAGATTACACCATATCATCCTCAAGAAAATGGAATATTGAAAGCCTTTAATAATATCCTAGAGAATGCACTGACAAATATCTGCAATGTCAACAAGGATGATTAAGACTTGAAGATACCATAAGTGTTGTGGGCATACAATACTACATGTAAAAAATTGAAAGGGAAGACACCATTCATATTGGTGTATGGACAAGAAGTAGTGGTGTCATTAGAATTTTCGGTACCTAGTCTGTGAGTAGCAACAATTATGAACATGATAGAGTGACGTGCAGTACAAGAAAAGATAAGTTAGTTGATTCTTATGGGAGAAGATATGATTCTAGCAGGGTTTCACCAAGAGGTACAGAAATCAAGGGACAAATATTGGCATGATAGGCATATCAAAAGGAAAAGTTTCAAAGAGGGAGACCTATTTTTGGTGTACGACATTAAATCTCTTCAGCACCTAGGAAAACTCAGAATGCATTGGTTGGGACCTTATGAGGTAAAGACTATAACAGATGGGGGAGTTGTATAGTTGAAGGATTTGGGAGGAACAAAACTCAGAGGAATGATCAATGGGAGTTGACTGAAATTGTATAGGGACAGTCGACCTCCTAGCACTTAGGTAAAAAAAAATAATAAAAAAATTTACCATGCCAGACAACAAACGACTGCATGTAGTAATAGGGGGGTTATAACGCCAGACACCAGAAGATAGCACGTAGCTAAAATAGAGTTAGTGCAAAAACAATAAAATTTCCACGCACACCAACAAAACAACATACTGTGCACTTGGAAAACCTAGTGCGCTGAAAAAAGGACCAACGATCAGAAAAAGGTAGAAATTTGAAAAATGGTGGTTATGAAAAAAAGGTGCCAAATGGAAGCATTTATCAAAATTTAATGACAATAACTTTCAAAGCGACTTCACATTAATCGTGCCAACTGGCGATCTCAAGGGAATTGAATTTCACGTACATGGGAATCACCAATTCATTTAAACCACAGCTCGGGTATCTTCTCCGAGAAGTTTCACAACACTTTCTATATAAGGAAGGAACATGAGTAACATAAGGGTTATTTGGAAATTTTGAAATCATGGAGTGAGAGAGTATATAGAGAAAAGAGCGATTTAGAAATATATACAGAGTGAACTAGCTCAACAGAAATAAATCTTAACTACCATGGCACCACCCAAGCTAGGTGCATCAAGCCAGGCCTATAGAAGACCTCGAATCTAGCACAAATCACTACAACAGCCATAGAGAATGCAACAGGAACCCATAAAGACTATTTAATTCTTCAACTTGGATGAAATTCCCTCACCCAATATGGAACTAGTGAGCCCCACACCTATGGTGGAGGAAACCCAACCAACAGAAGCAGTTGGCATGGACATTGATATGTCAGAAATGGGACAGGGCCAATAGGCCAAGGATACATGAAATCCTTCGTTCCCTGAACACCCTAAAGATGCCCTGAGGGTAAATAGGACAACCCCAAACCAGACAGAAGTGGTTGTGCCAGGATGGTCACACATATCAGAGTCGGAGAAACAATATGAAGGGATAGTAGAAGATGTTACCAACCAACTAGAGGCATATTCTAATGATATAACAATGGGTAATGGAACCTCAAGTTAGCTACCACATCGAAATAGAAAAAAACCCATAGCAAGATCACTGGGAAGACAGGCTGCAACAACCATAGTCTTACTGCACATTCCGAAAGGGGTGAAGGACATGCCTAACCTTTTGGGATGCATATAAAATATAGGCTACTCATACCATGATGTGGCCAACATGTAAAAGTTTCCCAAATTTGCAAGGAAGGTCTACCTTGATAGCGTGGGTACATGACCCTTCGGCGATCCAATTTTGCAACCAAAATAATGTGCAACTGGATTGGACAACACCATAATTCTAAACCTATTGGATATCCCACATTTTGGAAGGGGCCATGATATAAACAATTGCATTAAGTAGTTTATGGAAGTCACCCATGGAGGGTATCTATGGGTGGAAGAGCATGTCTTTATAGATGTAGAGCTCATTGCTTATATTACATGGCTGACATCTCAGGGGAGAATCCCACACAATAGCTCAATGACAAGACAAAGGTGTTATAACCCTAAAATGCACCATACAGGTTTACCTGGCATCAGGCCAACTCATGCCTCTTCCTAGCCAAAGCCATGCTGAGTAACTCCTCAAAAACCACTCAAAACA
>JZKD02S0099467.1:147357-160197 GCA_000966675.3 Picea glauca
AAAGAGGTTTCAGATTCGGGTAGAAGGTCGAAAGTTAAGTCTTAAGGGTCATTTTCTGCGTATAAGTTTAGAGCCCTAGCTTATTAGTCCGTAGGGTAGAAATACCCAACAACAAAAGGAGAAGGTGCTGGAGGAGAAAACAAAAAATACATATGGCACAGGGAGAGGTTCATGTGGAATCATCATCAAACACATCAATGACACAACAACAATTATGGCCACCAAACTCATGACTTGCAAGTTGCTGAGGAAGTGTCGCAAGGAGGAAGTCCCTTTCGAGGTCATCATGACTGTAGCACAATGCGTGGAGGGAACTATGCTCAACTGAGCCCCATAATTATTAAAAGTGTTCCTTGAGGACTATGGAGATGCAGAAGACCTAGGGATATCATTTCATTACTCTTGGCTATTCATCTTGATCGCCTTGATCAGATGGAGGGATCCCCAATACACATACTTTTGTGAGCAAACAATTCGTTGTCATGCAGTGAAGTAAACATTGTTGGGTAGTACATCAGACACCAAAGTCAAAAGTACAAATGAAAGCATGTTCATGGTGTATTACAATGACCTCAAAGAAAGCATTGGAAACACTTGGAGAATTACTCCAAAAGTGGTCGCGCAATACTGGAACATTGCCAACCTCAAAATGACTAGGCACACTATATGTATCCAGGCATGAAGGGATCCCGAGAAGGAATGTATACAATTGTGATATTGTGTCAAGGAAGAATATGTAGAGATGGCAATCAAGGATTGACATGATGACTGGAGAGTCCTAGTTCTAACTCAAGTGATGCCCATAGGTAAGGAGGATGATGCAGGGAAATATCAAACACATGTCGGGCATACATTTATGCCTAAGAATCCAAATCCAAGTTAGAAGCCAGCACAAAAAAATAAAGGGGGTGTGCCAAAGAAAGGTACCTAGGCTGGGAAAAAGGACACCACCCAGGAACTGAAAGAACAGGAAAAAGGGGCTATGATGGCACAAGGAGCTCCATTGAGTGTTTCCCCACAAGAACAAGTCCATACGAGGAGGTTGATCATACACATTGGTGGTGAGTGAAAAAAGGCCAAGGCACACAAGCAATCACTAGAATATACAACCACTAAGGACGATGAAGACCTCGTGGCCGAAAGAGTCCACGACCGGACAATTGAGGAGTTTGAAGATGCCCAGAACCGAAAGGACCGAATTTAGGATGAGATGGATGACATAAGTCAAGTCCTAGATAATATCGGATAAGAATAGAGGGTGGATAGAGGAACAGATTCATTCCCTGCAACATGAGAAGCAGGAGCCAAGGTTGCACCGAGCGAACATGAGACAATCCAGACGATAGCACAGGCGAGCTCGACCTTCCACATTACACCCAACATGTGCATGGATGATATTGTATCCTAGACACCCTTGAAGGATCTAGCACAAATACAGTTGGTAATGAAGAAGATACCAACCAAGGCACTATACAAACTACAAGTCAGTGTCACGCAAGAGGTGCAGTTGTGCGCACAAACATACATAGTAGAGTTGCAACACACAAAGGACATCAAAGAGGAGTTGGAGTTGGTGATCGAGAAATTCAAGATCGATACCAAAGATGAGAAAGATCTCGTGTATAGGCTCTAGCAGGGAGTGGTTGTAGCTTATGATAGAATTCCAAAAAGTGCACAAATAGAAAAACCCATGACAACACAGAAAATTGATCAGATTGTACAAATAATTGATCAATATAGGAAGGAGATCGAGAACCTCCAGGAACAACTCATTCATACCACTCCCCCAGAGGTGAAGGGACAAAGGAAGAAAGAAGCAACTGAACATATGGATGAAATGGAATGACAAGTTAGCATATTTGTCGACTTGTTTGATAAGGAAACACAACTATGGACAAAGATAGAATAAGATCAACAGGTTCGACAGTGGGACTAGGAAGAGGAAAAGATAATAAAAACCATTCAGGACCTCAAGCAAAGGAATAAAATGATGAGGATCACTGAGAACCTCAAAGGAATACAAGACATCAATAAGTTGCAAGCAGAGCTAGTAGTTGCACAGACACAGAAGAAGGAATGAGAATCTCAAATGCAACCTCTCCAAGAGATAGAAGCGGAGGTCATTGTGCAAGCAGAGGATAAAAAGAATAACATGGTGCAAACAAAGGTATAGTGCACATAAATGATCAGGGAGGATATCACAACGCAGGCGCCAGATGTGCTCAAAGAAAAGACCGTGCATTCTCAAACAGAAGGAAGAGAACTCATAGACAAGTTCCACACTCTAGCAAGAGTTGTTGAAGAATTGCGCAAAGCATCGGTGTCTCAATATGAGCCACATGTTAGTGTTGGGAGCCTATTGGATATAGACCCATTCTGGGGAAAAGGATATTTTTGGGGAGAGAAGCACAAAGGGAAGAAAGGACAAATGGAAGGAAAAGCAGTACCTGTGAGGGAAGCATGTGAGGCATACATGCAACGGATACCTAACTACATTAGGGTTATTGTTTTTGAAATATAATGTAATGGTTGATGAGACAATAATATATATAAGTAGTACTTAGGAGGTCTAGGGAGAAGAGATATAAGACCTAGAGGACCTAGAGGGTACCTAAGTTGGATAGATACAGAAAGATATCAATAGTACCTAGGAGGTAGAGAGAGTTCGAAAGTGGTAAGGTTTGTAAGAACAACAACATTTTGTAAGCTGGTGAGCTAGAGAATGAGTGAGAAACTCGATCCTGAGGGTTACATCACAGGCTAAGGATCCTGGTGCGATCTAGTCAGTCTTACAGGGATCGAGGAGCCCATTGAGATTGTAAGATCCAAGATGGTAAACACGCGTGGCATGACATATTGTTGAGACATAATAAAGATATTGAGAGCCAGATCTTTGTGGACATAGCCCAGGAGGGGGTGAACCATGGTAACACTTGTGTTATGCAATTGAATGTATGCATATCTATTGTTTTAAAGTATTGAATTCTAGATGAATGAATGAAGAAACTAGTTAGATCGAATACTCTGCATGCATGAATAAGAATGATTGTTATAATTAATAGGTTAGACTAAGTAAATAAAGATCACAAAGTACAACCATAGATATCCACCCAGTCCCAAGATGCAAGCACCTGAGTATTGCAACCACCCATAGAGCTATCTCGGGTGAGACAATGCAATACACCCTGTGTGTTGCGTTGCCTTCTGGTTYTCCAAGGGAGGAGATAGTTTTAGAGGGATTTTGCTGGAAGATTTTTAAATCTAAACCTAGGTCAACCTATGACATTAAGGTAATATCATAGTAGATGACTCATAAATTATAATAACAAACCAACCCCCCCCCCCCCCAACAAATTATGGTGCAATTTACTTGATTAGTGCATGTTAATTTCATGATTTGAGGAGGAATTAACCAGTTGATGTTACTTAGGATTAGTTAGTTATGAGTTTTTTCTTTTCATATTGTCATTTATGTTTAATTCTTTAAATGGTTTGAGAAAAGTTGGTTTTTGGTTGTGTGCAAATTTCAAGAGAATCTTGGAGTATTCAACAATTTCCTTGGACAAATTGTGAGAGATAGTTCAAAAGGGACCAATTTAATGGTCAAATATATCCCCCCCCCCAGCCCATTTCCAGTTTCATTGCCATAATAACTAAATATGGAAATGTTTTCTCTGTTAGTGACCTAACCCTAGTTACTAGGAATTATTTCCTACAACATAAATGGTAACCATAATAGAGACAAATCTATGATTTCTTATTTTTAGGATTTATTCTCTCTAATTTATAGCTTTATAGTAAGGATTGGTTAGTTATTTTTATGTGTTTTCTCCCCTTGCCTTCTTCAAACCCATTTTTTGTAATTCTTAGGTCTACTTTTCAAATTTTCTTCATATTTTAGGATACACTTGCACATTTATTTGGTCAGAGTAGGTACCCATGCCTCTCTATAACATCCCCGACCGTCATCCCACTGGCCGGGCAAATGCTATTGTGCAGAACAACATCATTCTCATACTTAATTAATAACATGCATTTAAGTCATATTAAACACATGTAATATCATAGTAAGCACAAGATTACTGCTAACATAAATAATCCCTGGCATTAACCATAATTCATATGCACAACAAAATACATGATACATATAAGCATCACAGGCATGCAAAACATAATATTAAGCATAAGCTAATACTTATCTTTGAAACCATTGTAATTCCACCAACTACGTGCATGCCTTCCATAAACCTCCTAGCCTTAGAACATGTTGCTCATCAAGCTCAACAGTGGGTCACCCCCGAGTTGGGACTAAGCTCAACCCCAGGGCAAGGGATCCTAGTCTAGGATGAAGTAACAAGGAAAATTGCACAGAATAACCAGAATGATTCTTCCCAAGATGCCTTCTTACGCCCACTACTCACAGACTCTCATTCCCCACATGCCTATTCTGCCCAGGAGTATACACCTTCATAAGCACAGTCCATCAGTGCTTCACCTCCCTCTCTGGGTCTCGAAAATAGCCTGGATCAGGAAGTCTTAGAGCTCCATAGCTGGTGCTAGAATCTCTCTGGAAGAATACCACTTCCCAGCAGACTCCTTCACCTAGAAATAGCTTCTCACAGGCTTGGAAGACTACCTCTTCAACTAAAGGCCTTAAAACACGGTTCTTTAGCCCCTTCTGACTCAAATCCCGCACAGTGAGGATAACCACAAAAACAATAGCAATTCGGTTAACTCACGGTGACAACAACAACAGGAATTTGGGTAGGGACATCCAAAAATGAAAATAGTCCACACTAAGACACATCACTGTTCAAACATTTACAGGGGGCTTGGACTTCATAGGAGATATGTCTCGGTCCACGAGTTTGCCACTAGTTTCAAGGTGCATGACCAAGAATCAACGCAGAGGTCAATCACAAATCTAAAAAAAATTCACGAAGGATGGGGAATGGAAAAGCGACTCAGGTGGAGAATGGAAGAATGCAAGAGCAAGAAATTTTCCCGTTAGGGTTTCCTTCACGGTGCGCAAGTAAGAAAATGTATATGCAGAGGAAAAATGGGTTTTGACGGGCATCCCCGTGAACCCAGGCAGAGGATGACAGAATGACAAAACCCCCCCCATGGATGACTTCTGCAGTTTTTTAACTACATGTGCCTGGGTCGACACATGTCACCCATGAGGATGCATGCACTCCATCAACATGCATTCCTCTCTAGGAACTTAGGACAAAACATATATTTCACATGGATTTTGGAATAATATTAAAATATTATTCCCAAGGACTTAAGCTGCTAGGCTCAACACTTAGCCTCTCTTTCCAACCTTCCAACCCCCAATCCCTTACCCACTCTGTGGAAGCTTAGTCCCCCATCACTCATTCATCATGGTTGGTCTACACACAATGGTTTTATATTTTTTATTAATGTTTTGCGTGATTACATATACAAAAGCAGGCTCCCAGCCTTAACACTTAGGCTCTCCAGCCTAATAACACATAAGCCCACCAACTTATATAAACTTGGCTCACCAGCCTATAAAACATAATTACAATTCATAATGCAATCTTCATACTTCATAGACATGATTTACAACAGGGCTCGGCCTTGGGCACATTACAATCCCCTCCCCTTATTTTTGCACTGTCCTCAGTGCAACTTTACACTGCATCTACAAGATTTTCAAAATTTTCAAAAATATGTGGGTACTCTACCTGCATAACAACTTCATGCTCACATGTAGTGTCCTTAGGACCATACCAGGTCCACTGGACCTTTACAATCCCTATAGCTCGATTCCTGAGTTGTTTGTTTTTCCTGTCCAATATGTGCACAGGATGCACTTACAGGACACCTTCTTGTTCCACATGAATCACATTCCAATCGATAACATGATTAGCATCTGGTATATATTTCTTAAGCAATGAAACATGAAACACATTATGTACAGTCATAGATGTAGGTAATGTAATCATATATTCGACTGGCCCAATCCTTTCCAGGATTTCAAATGGCCCACAAAATTTGGCTGCCAACTTGGCGCAACTTCCTAGCTTCAGGGAATTCCTCTTAGCTTTCACTTTCAGGAAAACATGATCACCCACTTTGAACTCTCTGTGGGTTCTATTCTTATCAACATAACTTTTCTACCTGTCCTGGGAAGCTTTCAAATTCTGCTTAATTTTTATCATTTGGTCCTCCATCTCCTTGAGCAACTCTGGCCCAAGTACTGCTCTATCAGCTAGATTATCCCAACTCACTAGAGTATTTCACTTTCTTCCATAAAGTGCTTCAAATGGGCTCATCTTCAACGATGCATGATACCCATTGTTGTAGGCGAATTCTACCAAGTGCAGGTAGTCTTCACATCTTGATGGTTTGCCCATCACATACATTCTCAATATCTCTTCTATTACTCTGTTCGCCCTCTCTGTCTATCCATTAGACTCAGGATGATAAGTTGTACTAAAGTTCAGATTCGTTCTGAATCCTTTGAAAAATCCTTTCTAGAAATTCGAGGTGAATTTCGGGTCTCTGTTAGACATAATCATTTGAGGAATTCCGTGCAATCGTGCCACTTCCTTTATGAAAATATCAACAACATTTGTTGCCTTGTGAGTAGTTTTCAGTGGAAAAAAATGGGCAACTTTTGTAAGCTTGTCCACCACCACCATGATCAAATCATGCATCTTGCTTGTTCTGGGCAATCTTGTAATAAAATCCATCGTTACTACTTCCAACTTCCACTCAGGAATGGGTAAAGGTTACAACAACCCTATTGGGTTCCTATGCTCATATTTAACTTTCTGGCACTCCATACACCTAGCGATGTATCTAGCAATCTCTCTCTTCATACCCAACCAAAAGTAATGTCTCTTGACCACTGCTACTGTTTTCTGATATCCAGGGTGCCCTGCATAAGGCACATTATGCATCTCCTGCAAAATCATCTGTTTCAAGCACTCGACATTGGGTACAAAAAAATTGTTCTTGTACAACAGTATTCCATCGATTTGCAACTTATAAATTTCCATGTTCTGTGGCATCTTACCCTGTTGTAGCTTGGCTACAAATTCTCTATACTATAGATCTAAACTTGTAGCCTCTAGAACTCTGCTTTTAATATCAATCTGATACATGCTAATGGTTGTATCATGTAATTCATGCACCCTCCTACTGAGTGCATTAGCCACTTTATTCTCCTTTCCTTTGATATGCTTGATCTCAAAGTCATACTCACACAGAAATTCCAGCCACCTACTTTGTCTAGCATTAAAGGTTGGCTAATCAAACAAATATTTCAGAACATTATGGTCTATTCTGAGTTCAAACATCCTTCCCATGAGGTAATGCCTCCATTTACTTAGAGCGTGAATGATTGCTGCCAACTCCAAATCGTGAGTGGCATAATTATTTTCGTGCTATTTCAGCTTCTTGGACTCATAACAGATTACAAATCCATTTTTACTGAGAACTCCTCCCAACCCTTGTTTACATGCATCTGTGCACACCACAAAATACACATTTGGATCTGCAATCCTCAAGATTGGAGCACTGGTTAGCAGCTACTTCAATCACTGGAAACTTTTCTCACACTCTTTAATCCACTAAAACTTTTCCTCCTTCCTTTGCAAGGAAGTGATAGGGTGAGCTATCTTTGAGAACCGTGCGATAAACCTTCTTTAATATCCCACTAGACCCATAAAGGATCTAACTTCCACCACATTCCTTGGCACTGACCAATCTCTGATGGCCTCAACCTTCTCAGGATCCACGACAATTCCTTGTTCTGAAATAATGTGCCCCATGTAATGGATTTGCCTTTGATAAAACGAGCATTTGCTCAACTTGGCATACAACTGGTGTTGTCTCAACACTTGCAACACCATCCTTAGGTGTTGTTTATGCTCTTCCTCTGACTTGGAATACACCAAAATGTTATCTAGGAAGACTATGACAAACTTGTCTAGATAGTCCCTGAATACACCATTCATCAAGCATATAGAAACAACAGGTGCGTTCGATAGCCCAAACGGCACCACTGTGAACTTGTAATGACCATACCTTGTTCTAAAGGCAGTCTTGTTTATGTATTCATATTTTATTCTTACTTGGTGATATCCCAATCTTAGATCTATCTTTGAAAATATTTTTCCACCTTTCAACTGATCGAAAAGATCGTCGATCCTCAATAGAGGATACTTGTTCTTGACAGTTACTTTGTTCAACTATTTGAAATCAATGCACATCCTCAATGTCTCATCCTTCTTCTTCATGAATAGGACTGGGGCACCCCAAGGTGACATGCTTGGGAGAATGTACCCCTTCTTTAAAATCTCTTCAAGCTAAAATTGCAACTCTTTCAGCTCTGGCATACTCATTCTATAAGGAGCTTTCGACACTGGAGCTACTCCAGGCATCAAATTTATAGAGAAATCGATATCTCTCTTCAGAGGTAGTTTGGGTAGCTGCTGAAATACATCTTCAAACTTTGTTAGTACCACATGGTATCCAATATTTGAGGCTTTATCTCTGGATGCTTCCTCCACACGGGCTGCAAACAATTGATAGCCTTTCATGTAGCACTTTTTCAACTGCATTGCTGAGATTTCTTTAACAAACACAACTCTGGGAATTCCTTGGACTATTTTCCAATTCCCCTCCTCATCCAGGCATGAAAATTCCTTGTTACGATAGTCCAAGAGGGCATGGTGTTGGTCCAACTAGTCCATCCTTATTAACCAGTCGTAAGATCCTAAAGGCAGAATATTCAATTCAACCTTCATGCTCAATCCCTTCATGTCCACAGGACATGACTTAACCAACTCAGTGAATTTTCTCTTGGTTCCTATATCCAACTGCACTAACCAAAACTTTTCATGTTTGCTTCTTGATAAATGCAAACTTTCAACCACTCTAGGGTCTATATAACTATGGATAGCCCCTGAATCAATTAAAATAATAAATGGTTGGTTGTTAATCAAACCTTCCACTTCAATAATGTGTGACTGAAATTCAACTTGCTTGTTGTCCAGAGCCACATAGATCCTTGGCATTTGACTACCCATGTCCTCCACTGTTTCATCTTGTTGAACATTATGGATAGCTCTTTCTTTGCCATTTTTATGGGGACAATCTCTGTACTTGTGGTTCTCTTTACAGCCCCAACACTGAATGGGCATCTTTCTCAGCCTTTGTTCCCCCACTTCAGCCATTCTTGGCTCTCTAAATGATGGATGCCCTTGAGGACTATTTCTGAAAAAGGGAGGTTTGTTTCCTTTCTACCTCTGTTCTTTCTTAAACTTCTTATGGTCATCCCAAGCCTTTCGAAAGGTAGGATTTTCACTTTCTTGTTCATATAATCATTTCACTTTTCTAATTGTTTCTTCCATAGTCTTAGGATCATCATACTGAATCTTGTCACCAATGGGAGGTGGTAGTCCACTTAGATACCTATGAATCTTGATAGCCTCATCTTTGATGAATGGAACATGCTTCAGTAATTCCAAAAAATTTCGTTCGTACTCATCAATGGTCATGTTTCCCAGCTTGAGTTCGAGGAACTCCTTCATATTTCTGTCATAGTATCTTTTAGTCAGGTATTTCCTCTCAAAATACCTCTTGAATTCCTTCCATGTGATATCTTTCTCTCTAACATGTTGCACCTACACAAGTTGATCCCACCACATGGATGCTTTTACTTTTAGTTGATACATCACAATTCTTCCTTCTTCATGAGAGGAATAATTTTGCATTTGGAAATATTTCCTCATGCCAAGAAACCATGTTTTGGCATCTTCCTCCTTCTTATGTTCTCCATCAAACATAGGACGCTTAATCTTATTTATCTCCCCTTTCAATTCATCCACTCTAGATCTTCGGTGTTTTCTCGTAGGGGATGGGCTTGAACTACTATGTGCTTCCTTACCAGAATGCTTTGGGGAGTGACAACGATGTCTGCTACCACTCCTCAATCTTCCTTTTCTCTCAGGGGTCCCGTGACTCCCTATTTTGCTTGAGTCACTCTCCTTTTTCAATTTATTTTATATTCTTTCCAGGCTCTTCAACATCTTTAAGTTGAATTCACCCTGCTGATCCTTGACCATCATGAGCTTTCAGCTATCAGCTCAGTGAGCTTGGGCATCTTTCTACAATCTTTCAATGATTTTCATCACATTCCCTTCCTTATCCAATTCTCTTCCATGCCCATAGCAGTTCAATCCTTCGACTCCCAAGTTGACATCCCTTCCTTCTCTTTCATTCTCTGAATTGGAGGCAATCCACACCTCTTCCAATTTTATACTCGGTGTTGATTCATGGTTGTCCTGACACTCTTTGAACTCTGCACACACAACGTGCAATCAACCGAAGTTTGTTAGGCCTTAAACCCTTAATAAAACTACAACATTCAAAACCATTCTGATATAAGAAAACGCCTCGACTTCACAAATTTTTCGAGTTCTTCTCGGCTCTGTAATTTTTGTGTGATATCTCCCTTTTTCTCCCTATCCTCATAACCAAACGTTGTGAACAAATAATAGACTAATAGGTGCTACTCTGGCTTTCAACCTTCAAAGAGTTTAAGGCACACACATCTATCTCTTGGAGTTTCGATTTACTGAATTCATGTAAATCAGGTGGATCGACGGTCCATGTTTACCCAACATCCAATGGTTAAAATCTACTATGGTTCTTCCATATTCAAAGATTTCAGGACTTCAGGACTTCAGGTTTCAGAGTTTTGGTCCTCAAGGCTCTCATACTCGCTTCCCTCTCCAACCCCCGACTTCCGAAAATTCAATTTCCTTACCCTTCGGGCCCATAGCACAGTTGTCACCCACCAAGGTAGTGACACATGATTTCCTTAAGAAGTTCCACCTCACTCCCAATGATGTCATGGGGCCCTACTACTTTCACTTTTCTTTTCGGAGTTTCAGGCATAAGGAGTTTGTGCATCCACACATCTCGAAATTTCGTTTGCCAAAATTTTGAAATTACGGTCTATCATCTACTTGATCCAACAATCCTGATTCCCCATGATCTGAAAACTCAAATCTCATCGACATTTTGCATATCGGGATTTTGGGTGTCACGAGGTTGAAGGATTTTCCACCTTCGTCCTCCCTATTCCCAAAATGTTGATTTCTTCTTAGACAATTAACGGTCCAGATCTCTCTTAGATTGATGGTTGTGATCCAATCATGAATTTGTGCTTCATGAATTCTCATGAACTCACCCTTTGACCATTTCAATTTACGAGTCGGCGAAAGGTTGATCGCTCTCCACGCGTTCTTTCCGATGGACGGTCCTGACGAATTCAGGATTTCACGTATCGTGATTTCCACACTCCTATGAAACTTCAAAGGGTTTTAAGACTTGTGCACGTTCTCCATATCTAATGGTCATGAGGGTTCTCCTTTCCTCCCGAACATATCCTATGGCTCTAACGCTTCTGGTGTGGAATTCTCTCTCTCCCTGTGGCCATATACCACACTAGTTGTAGTTTTATAATACCGCTACACCTCCTAAGCTTTGTAACATAGTCAAGTAGTCCGTTGACACTTAGAAACATTCTGAGGTTTGAAATTAGTCCTCCAGACACAATTTCTTCTCAAAACCTCGGTCCAAAGACCACTTATCCAACCCATCCAGGCTCAACATTGAAACTAGGCTCTAATACCATACTGTAGTGTCCTTGACCGTCATCCCATTGGCCGGGAAAATGCTACTGTGTGGAACAACATCATTCTCATACTTAATTAATAACATGCATTTAAGTCATATTAAATACATTTAATATCATAGTAAGCACAAGATTACTTCTAACATAAATAATCCCTGGCATTAACCATAATTCATATTCACAACATAATACATGATACATATAAGCATCACAGGCATGCAAAACATAATATTAAGCATAAGTTGATACTTATCTTTGAAACCATGGTAATTCCACCAACTATGTGTAGGCCTTCCATGAACCTCATAGCCTTAGACAACGTTTCTCATCAAGCTCAGCAGTGGGTCACCCCCAAGCTGGGACTAAGCTCCACCCTAGGGCAAGGAATCCTAGTCTAAGATGAGGTTACAGGGAAAACTACACAGAATAATCGGAAGGATTCTTCCCAATATGCCTTCTTACGCCCACTACTCATGGACTCTCATTCCCCACATGCCTGTTCCACCCGAGATTATACACCTTCATAAGAACAGTTGATCAGTGCTTCACCTACCTCTCTGGGTCTCGACAACATGCTGGATCAGGAAATCTTAGATCTTTGTAGCTGGTGTTGGACTCTCTCTGGAAGAATACCACTTCCCAACAGACTCCTTCACCTGGAAATAGCTTCTCACAGGCCTGACAGACTGCCTCTTCAACTAAGGGACTTAAAACCCGGTTCTTTAGCCCCTTCCAAATCAATTCCCACACGGTGAGGATAACCACAATAGCAATAGAGATTTGGTTAAGTCACGGTGACAACAACAATAGGAATTTGGGTAGGGACATCCAAAAATGGAAACAGTCCACACTAAGACACAACATGGTTCAGACATTTACATGGTGCTTGGACTTCACAGGAGACATGGCTCAGTCTGTGAGTTTGCCACTAGTTTCAGGGTGTGTGACCAGGAATCAACGTAGAGGTCAATCACAAAGCTAAATAGAATTCATGAAGGATGGGGAATGGCAAAGAGACTCAGGTGGAGAATGGAAGAATGCAAGAGAAAACAATTTTCCCATCAGAGTTTCCTTCACAGTGTGTGGGTAAGCAAATGCAGATGCAGAGGAAAAATGGGTTCTGACGAGCATCCCCGTGAACCCAGGCAGAGGATGAC
>JZKD02S0099467.1:167161-185960 GCA_000966675.3 Picea glauca
AGCGGTGAAAAATATCCCACTTTGTATATACTGCACTTCGGAGGATTGCACAAGCAGGGAGATGAAAAATCTCAAATCTCAAACTCTCGAAGTGAACCTGTACCATCCAGATTCAGAGGCCACATGGAGGTAGATCTCTCACTTCAAGAGTATGACACTCTGAAAGATGGTAAGAACTTTTCATTTAAAAGGCCCAAAGCCCAAACTCCCAAAGTAATTGCGAACCGTCTATATCAAACCAACCAACACCATTGATCATTGTAGCAGGTAAGGAAGGAATATCACCTAGATCACATATTGTGACACAATCAATGACCACATTGCATTGCAGGGACGTAAAGTGCTCGAGCGTTAATTTTCCAAAGAAGTCCCACAATTGGAACCATGGTATTGTTGGAAAGGTACGTGGAAACTTGTGGAGGATTGTAGGACCAATGGAAGTTTGGACCCAAAACACCCTCTAAAACTTCCGCAATCATGTGCTTATATGACATCAGGTCACCACTTCATCACATGTTCCCCCCGACTACTCTCCATATCACCTATCACCTCCACACATCTTGTTTTCCTATTGGAATCTCGTCTCCACGTATTCCAGTTCATGACCAGGTCATCAAAGTGAAAGTGGGGAGAAGGGTCATTTACAGTCGAGATGGAGTGTGCTTAGCTTCTGAAATCTCAGACATATATGGAGAGTTAAGTCTTTGTCATAGGTTGACACAGATTGGTTCCAGAACAGTTTAGTAGACTACCTCTTCCTTAAGCAAAGATCTGCTCATGCATCCAATTATCTCCAATGGCCTCCAACAACTCATAGGCATGTAATTACTCAGCAAAAAGCTCTATTCTATCACTCGGAGGTCTATTTTCTACCAATTCAGTTCCTCCAGCACATGCATCGGTTCTATCTCAGAGACAATAGTACTTTTTAGTTGATTAATTCTAGTATTTTCTTAGATTAGATACAAGAGTGGTATTTTGTATCTGATAAGAACCACTCTTGTTGATTAAGTCCAGTGTCTTAGTGAAGTTAATAATGTGTTCTACAAACAATTACCTAAAATCAGGTCTTGGTCCCCTAAGGACAAGAACCTCTGCAACTCTGTTAAATAGGGTGTCTTTGAATTTTTTGAGGGTCAAATCTTTTGGGAAAGAATAACACTACATCAGACTGGTTGGACCTATTCTATACATGGATTAAAGCTCTCTACCTGGTGAACATACTCTTGATGACAGTGTTTTGTTCAAATCTTCATGTGTTTTTATTCTTATCTTGAATACAATTTTTTATTTGTGCAAAGTACATTTCATTTCCTTTTAGCTATTATATAACTTATTTTTACTAATATGAAACCTATCGAATAGCTAATGCTTGGGTGAAGATTTGCCTTTATTGAAACCTGTGGGAGTAATTTTGTTTTTGATACATGTGTAATGTCTTGAAATGATATTTTAAGTATTGAAATTCATTGAGTAGTCTGTTGTTTCCCTTTTTTTTCTATTATTTCATTGGTCTATCATTAGTGTGCCACCAACCAAGGAGGACCCTGATCCATATCATTTTCCCAACCCAAGCTTGATTTTGTATTGGTATAACAACCCTCTAACAAACCAACAAAAAATTAAAAGAAACAACCATTCTAAACTGATAGGCATCCTATCTTTTCCCTTTAGCAGTCAAATGCAGACCTTAGGACCAACAATGGGTCTCCTCCCAAAGATGACCTGCAAAAGATTAGGAAAAAAATTATACAAAATATATGATATCTACTTATCACTTTCAATATTCATATATAGACATAGATTCATTAATAAATTAAGCATAAAGACATAATGTATTGGGACAAGAAAGAATTCTTTTATTCAATATGAAGATTAGAAAGATTACAACCTTCTTCAGTGAATGCTCCGTGAACTAGGTCTGGGCTCCTCTATTGTTGCTCCAAGTTCATCATTCCCATGCTTTCCTCTCACAACCAACTGATCTCTTGGTAAAAGGGAAAGGGTTTTATACAAAGAAAGGGCTAGAGGGGAATGTTGAGGCCAAATCTCAAAAAGGGTTACAAAACTTGGTCTAAGAAGGGGAAGGAATTTTGGCAGAGTTTAATTCTTCTCTTTCTTGTTGTTGTAAATGGGACCCCAAGTCCTCTTTTATATGATAAACATATGGTTTTTCATTTTGGAGATGGGATACAATGGGTGAAATGGTTGGGAAATCATCGATAGCCCATAAACTTCATTGAATTCTTTGCAATTATATATTTGTTGCAACTTTTGGAGGTAAATGCGGGCTATCTAGCATGCAACTTGTGTATGTATGTGGGATAAATAGTATGCATCTCACATATGTATGTAGGCTAAATAGTATTCATCTCACGTGTGTTTTACATGCTCCAAAAAATGGTTTTTTAAAGAAGGATCCTCAACAGTAATTTGGAAAATTTTGTAAGTGGAAAGGCCAATGCCATGTATGCATAGGTAGGGAATTTTTGGACTATAACAGGTTCCCCCTAATTTGTGAGGTCATAATAGCAACTAATGGCCAAAATACATTACAATATCTTTACCAGTGGGAAGCCATAGAGTCGAGTGAACTTGATACTAGAGTTCGGGAGGTGCCATCTGCAAAACAATGATAATCCCTATGAAGTGGGCATACCCATGCTTAGGATGAACTAATCATGGTTTCTAATCAAGTACATTTCATATCCATGTCATATAAATGTCTATAAATTGTAGCCATGAGAAATACACAACATATGTACATCAAAATAATTTGATGATATTTAAGTACAATATAATATGCATATTCAAGAAGCATTGATGCCTGCGACTGGAGATGAGGACTTCATAGCTCGAGCAACAACTTAGAGATATTCAAAACATAGGTAAATGTACAATATGAGTGTAAGAATCACTACCCTGACGTCTTCGACATACTATAGGGGAAATATTGGAGGATCTTGATCATCAAGCACAAAACTTCATAGATTTTGAATATGGACTTGACTAGACTTCTCAGGATGGCTGAATCATGAAAGGAAAGATATAAAATGCAGAATAGCCGACTCAGGTTGGATAAAATTTCCCTTGGACAAAGGCACGAAAAATGATGAGACTCGAGAAGTGTAATATTGACATAAGTCTATGATACAAGAGACACCACAAACTCTCCATATGTTTGGAACAATATCCAAATGGAGGAGGACACAAATATATGTAACGAGAAAAAATTCCTAAGGTCATACTAAATCCCAATGCTTGACAAACAAATGGAAGGATGTGATTTTTCCAATGGAAACTATCTTGCTGCTAAAAAAAGAGAATGTATATCACGTCCCATCTTTTTGGAATATTTGATTTTTTTGTCTTTTTCAAATTTTTAACGATCTTGAAAATGAATAAAATAATGCTATGTTACAAAGGAGGAATGAGTGTCACAGGCAAGAAAAATGGTTCTAAATGCATGGAACACACTAATGCTTGGGAAAAGGGGACATGTGCAGGATAAGGACACTTAGGGAAAATTCATCCATGCGTCAAGGTGTCAAATCGCAAGGGAAAAAGTGTTGGAAGGCTTGTGTTTAAGGAATGATTTGAAGATTTTGTTGATAGCAACATGTAATCAACATTAGAAAAAATACACAAGGATGAGACATGTGATGCTATTAAGTATGACACAACAAGACTCCTTCCATGTGAATTTTTACAAGCCTAGAGAAGGTAAGCTCAGTGGGTTTTCACATTTAGAGAGTCTACAAAAATGCTAAAAGAAGACTCCAGTGACTTCCTTTTTTATAATTAGTCCAATCGGTTTGAATAAGGGATAAAATTATACTAAAAGGATGTCTCTTCAAAACCATTTTAATGAGTGTGATTGAGACAAGATCACTCGACGATCTTTTCAATTTTGAGGAGTCTAAAAAGAGCTTAACTATGGACTTGCATCTTTTTTCTACGTATAGTATCCTTAGCCTAAAAAAGTATAAAATACAACTTAGGAGAACTCTCTCGGTGAGACAAGTCTTCTGAGGTGTACCTTTTTCCCGGATAATCTATTGGTCGGAAAAAGAATTAAACTTATGCCAAATAGATGTTCTTTGTGGACCAATTAACGAGTGTGAAAAGAACAAGGTGACTCACCAATATTTTCATATTTAGGGAGTCTTAAAAGAGATTAAATATGGAATCCAAGAAGGTTCCTTTTTCATAAATAATCTCCAAGGCCTGAAAAAGGGTTAAAATTATGCTTGTCCCTTACCAAAACCAACGAGAATGTCTCTTTTTCAAAAATTTAGTCCCTCAGGCCCTAAAAAGGGTTAAAATTACGCCTGAGAATAATCTCCTAGCGAATCGAAGCTCTCAAGGAATACCTTTATTCGTAAAATTAACCATCCATGCCAAAAAAGGGGTAAACTACCATCACACAAATGTTCCTTCAAATTTGAGTTTGGAGAGCGTAAAGGGAAACAAGATCGCTCAACAATATTTTCACTTTTAGAGATTCTAAAAAGGGCTTAAAGAAGGCTCTAGGGGATTCTTTTATTAAGTAATAGAGATGATATCGAAAAGAATAAATAAACTCTCATTCAATGTTGATTTCAAAATTGAAGCAAGCTTGAAAGACAACAAACCATGATCTTTAGGGATTCCCATGGGTAAAGTCAAGAATGATGACTAGTAAGAAGAATGAGGTTTCAATACGTAATCATGGTGGGGCTAACAAGGACAACCAATCCTATGGGTAAAACTCACAACATGGATGCCAAAATGAAATAAAGGATCTACCTAAGGAATCCATGTATAAGTAGGCTCTACCACCTAATTATGGCACCTCTAAAGAAACAAAGAAGGTTATGTGTCGCATCTAGGTGGGATCGATCCTATGGAAAAGAAGAAAAGTCAACAATATGTAACATGTAGTGGGTGAAAACCTAACCTATATGAAAAAGTTTAAAAAATGAATTTTACCATGGGATGATATAAGTGTAATCCATCTCAAGAAAAACATCAAACTAAACTAACAAGTTCATCAGAATGACCCAAATACATTTAAAAAATGAACTTAATTAGCCACCAAGTCAAGAAAGGGGGGAAAGGGGACCAAATTAGGGAAAAAAGGGCCAAAAACGTCTATAAATAGAGGTGGACAACTCATTCTTATCATTGAAATTTGGAAAATAACCAAAAAGGTAAAAAACCCTCTTTCTCAAAATGTGAATTCGAGGATCTACAGTGGACAAAAAACCCTCACACTTGGACCAAGTAAGTACAAATCATCCTCTTCTTCAATTTTATGCATCCTTTCATCTTTAAATTTATGTTTGGAAGGGGTGTTCCTTTGAAAACATTTCGGGCCTACGTGTACATGAGTTTTCCATGCTTAGCCCACATATGTACATAGGTAAAGTAATACTCATCCCATGTACATATGCAACTATCTTAAAGGCAGCCCACATACATTGCTTTTAAAGTTCAAAAAAAGATGAAGAGAATGCTAATAACCTCCAATTTTTTGTGCAACAGGATGTATGTGCATTGACGAGAAAGGGAACATGTGGAACTTGATGTCTTGGTTGAGGAGGATCTCGAGACCATTGCTATGCTAAAACAGTGTGGCATGTGGAAGTTCTTCTAGTGTCCATTCATAAGGGCACAATCAAGATTGCTAAACATTTGGTAGAGTATTGGCACCGTGATGCAGAGGCATTCATTCTAGAGGGTCAATCATTGACCCCAACTATAGAGGACATCTAGTTTTTTATCGACCTCTCTAGGAGGTGAGAATTGGTCAATCTGAGGACCTTTCCTCCAGGTCTATACAACATCGAGGATTACATCAGGATGTACTGTGACGCTAGTACTGAGAAAATAGGATCTCATGTGTCGATACACAATATCACAAACCTCCACCTTCACATTGTATTTTTCATGATTCGAAAGATCACAGGATATGCAATACTCGATGAGGCCTCCTGTGAACAGATGAACTATACAGTTCAGTGTTTGGAGGCCACCATTTTTTATTGGAGTACTACCATGCTTACATGCATGAAGAAACAACTTACAGACTCTCGCAGGAGGATAAACAATAACTTCGGATTTGATACAATATTATGCATTTTCTTATTCTTCGAGAGTTCCTAGTGTTAGCCCAAGGGAGATAGTACAGGGGAATATTGCCTCCTTTTCAGCATTGTGCAGGTGGGCATTTTTGTTTCCTATATAGGGGGGAGGACGAACCCAGGAGGCTTTCAATGACAATATTTTTGATTGGTGGGCATGTTAGATTCCTGTTATAGAGGACTATCCATATGTAGGAATTAGTTTCTTGAGAAATCCCAACATGCCCATGCCCCCTGGCAAGGAGTGCGATGAGATAGGTAACACATTTTTTAAAGTTATTAAATTTTTTTAATTTTTACATATGATCATTTTTATGCTAATGCGAGAGTACTAACTTAACAATTTGTTATATATAGATTTGGGACCATTTTGACCAACAGACTTCACCAGGACCATGCGTCGTCCCTGACCAGAGGCTGAACCAACAAGAGTAGGGGGAACCCTAGTCAGAGAGGCTAAGAGAGTATTGGGGCAAGTAGAGATAAACCTAATGGCTCTCACTCATGTAGTACCCATGGATGAGATACAGGAATTTCCCCCGGCCATGCATCCACATGTAGTAGGGGTTCCCAGGACATGGGTCCAGTTATCTTGGCGTCTTGTGAATGTCGTGGTTCACTATAGCAGGGCCAATAGGCCTATACCTTAGACAATAGTGGACCATTTATGTGTTGAGGGGGATTTTTGTACTATTTATTGAAAGCTTAATCCCAACGGTGTATACTGGCTATATTTGAGGCTTTAATGCCTACTTTGTACTCATGGCATTATTTTTTGGATATATTATATATACATATTTTTTGTCTTATGGATGAACATTTTTTACAAATGTATTTACATGTGTTTGTGTGTGTTTTACTTTTACATGTGAACAACATGCCAATCTAATACTTTATTATCTAATGTACTATTTAGTTGGTTAGATCCCCTAGGAACATGAATATAAGTAATATAATCAAAATATCGTTCTAAGAGACATACCCTAAGGAATCATTAGTGAAGGGTGGGATCGTAAACACATTATACCCCATTTAATTGGGACATGACTAGTTGAGCATCTAAATAAACTCGGAGGCAAGAAATAACATGTGACAAGGCATCACATAGTAATTATATCACCGCACTATACTCAACAACATTAATGGTTTATTCACCTAGACAAATACCTCTAGAAGATAGCAACTGACCATAAGGTGTAAGAATCACCCAAGATGCAGAAGCAAGCCTCCAAGTGTGTCGGATAGCACCATCTGTGAACCCAACATAGACTTCATATTCACTTGACATCTTCCACAATGAAAAAGAGAACACAAATGACTACACATTCATAAAACAAAAAGATAAATATATATAAAAAAACTATACATATATACAAGAAGTCATGCTCAGGAGACCGACCTAAGTGTAATAATTATTAAGGTAGAGCCCATTTATAGGCTCTGCTAAGGATTTACCCTCGGAATCAACCAGATGATAAGCACCATTTTTAAGAATTCTTTCGCAATGAAAGGTCTGAACCACTTGGGTTTGAACTTGCCTTCCCCCGAGGGATATTTGTCTTGGTCACAGACTAGGATAAGATCGCTTTCATAGAAAGTTCAAGGGTAGAAGGAATGATCATATTGACACTGACCCATTGTTTATGACATGTTGGCACAGGGGTAGACCCATGGTTCAATACTTCAACAACACACAAAAAAAACCTTAACTATCGGCCCTTTCGACAACACCTACGAAGCAGGCGAAGTCTCAATCGAGGTAGAGGCAGGGGGGTTACAAGACTTAGGTGTTTGTAACTAATCTGGGACACAGATCTGTGATTATAAAACTTCAAAAAGTACTTATAATATAACATGCATTATCTTATCAACTTCATTCACATCGCAAAATAAACCCTAAGGATAGATTGACGCAGTAACAATGACAAAATACACATCGCACTTAGCATCATAAGTTATATCTAGCACATTCGATGTAAATAAAGAACAAAGAATTCATAGATCTATATAGCATATATAAAAACCAGTGCACTAATAAGATTAATAGAATAAGCATCATATCCCAAAGAAAACCATCAACACATGATATACATGGTTCACCCTAGTGTGGGGCTACATCCACCAACTGCTTATGTTTCTTTATTAGTTTTCAATATCATACATTCATTTACTCTTGTGCACTAAGCCACTGAGCCAAGATTTGTACCAGACATGTGATATATGCACTAAGCACCAGATCCACCTTCCCAAAATCAGGTCAAGGCACAAAGCCAACTCCTCTATCAAGCACAAAGCCTTACATACATGTTTTGTTGCACAAAGAAACTCAGAACTACTTGCCTCTTACACTTAGCCAATTAAATCCCCTTCTACCACTACTCATCCTTACAATATGACTCTTATTTATACTTTTACATTTACAAAAAGGCCTAATCATGGGTAAACCCATGGGCTAACATCCCATAAACCATTACAAAACCCTAAAAATCTCATGTTGGGTCCACAAAGCCCATAAAGCAAGTGAGATCCACAATCTCAGATCCATGATATCAGCTTCAGAGCGTCGTTCTAACGGTTGGGGCACCTCTAATGATCATATAGCTTTGTCAAGGAGAAGTTCCATTCTGTGTGGTTATGTTTCTTCAACGAGGTTCAGAGCCTGCAAACCTGCCTCCTATGAAGTCTTCTCTGTAACTCCCTGTAGTTTTTCCGACCTGGATTTCTTCTTATTGAGCTTCCTTGCCTTCTTTCCTATGATATGATTCTCTCTAACTTTTTATGGATTCCTCTTTCCATTCTTATTATTAGTTTCTCCTATTGTAGTGAATTTGTAGTGTTGATGTACTTCCAATGGGTTCGGAATTAATATCCTTTTCCCTACCACTTCTTGGGTGGATTTACTTTCTTCTTTCATGATAGGTCCTTCAAACCTTGTTTCATTATTTCAACCTCGACATCTAATTCTCTTTCCCTCTGCTTCTTCGACTTAACTTCTCGTTCTTCTATCAATCGATCTATTTTTCTAGCTATGAAATCCCTTAGTTCTTTCTTTTTCTTTTTTGTATCTTCTTCCTCTATTTTCCTTCTAATCTGATCCTTCTCAATCCAAGTCTTTCCTAACAAAATGGGGAAAGGGGCTTTGTTCTCAAAAAACCTAATAACTTCAAATTCCTCTTCTATCGATGTTCCATGAATAATAATAGGTACATTAGTAACTCTTCCACATAGCATTATCATATTTCCTTTAAACAAGCCTATCCTTCCCAGTGAAGGTATCACAGTAGGATTTCCCAAAATCAAGTGCCTTTTGTCATAATATTGACTGGTGTTTCCTCATCCAAGACACAGTCTATGTCAACATCTCCTATTCCTCCACTTATGCCCTTTTTTTATTTCATTATCTCTGGTAAACTAACATCCTTGTGATCATTCATTACTCCTTTTAACTATACTAATGTAGTCTGAAATTTCTCTGATCCTTTCTCTTTCTGATCTTCTAACATGATCATATTCTCTTGACTCATGTTCATTTGTTCAACTTTAACAATCATCTTTGGGAAATCCTCAACCTCATGACCAACAATTTTACAACAAAGAAAAATAGGACCTTTACCAGGGAATTTCTTGGCAATATGTCTAGGTATTATGTAGTTATAACATAGTGTCAATCCTCTCTTCCTCTTGTACTGCGCACTAGGATCACAGTGGCGGACTTGCAATCTGCAAAAATTATTTCTAGGTTCCTGCATCTAATTATTAGTCCAAAAATTCTTTCTATGCATATGAATAACATATCTTTCTTCATTTCTATTAGCCTTACTTAGATCAATTCTTTCTTCCTGTTGCACCCTATATTTCAGAATAGGAAATAATCTATTAAACATACTTAAATTCATACTTTCGAAACAAAAATTTCCACTTATCTTACTCTTATTAAAGCACAAAGATTTACCTTTTTCAAGATCTTAGCTCTTTTCTCAAAAAAAGTTTCTTTCTTAGCATAGAGCTCCGCAAGTGAAGTAGAATATTGCACACTACAACAACAGATCTATGCACAAATCTTCTTTTCTTTACTTTAGTTCCCAGCAATCACAGTTTGAGGTCCCAACAACGAAACCATTTTTTGGCACAGGGGAAGACCTAGGGTCCAACGCTTCAACAACACACCAAAAAAACCCTAACTATCAGCCCTTTTGGAAACACCTATGAAGAAGGAAAAGTATCACCCAAGGTAGAGGTAGAGGGGGTTACAGGACTGAGGTGTCTATAACCAAGCTGGGACACAGATCTGTGATTATAACACTTTGCAAAGTACTTAGAATATAAAATGCATTAGCTTATCAACTTCATTCACATCGCAAAACAAACCCTAAGGATAGATCGACCCAGTAACAATGACAAAATACACATCGCACTTAACATCATAGGTTAGATCTATCACATTCGACATAAATAAAGCACTAAGAATTCATAGATCTATCTATCATATATAACAACCAATGCACCAAGAATATTCATAGCATAAGTATAATAGCACAAATAAAACCATCAACACATGATATACATGGTTTTCCCTAGTGTGGGGATACGTCCACTAGTTGCTTCTTCTTCTTTATTAGGCTTCAATATCTTACATTCATCTACTCATGTGCACTAAGCCATAGATTCAAGCTTCACACTAGACAGGTGATCTATGCACTAAGCACCAAATCCACCTTCCCAAAATTAGGTCAAGGCACAAAGCCAACTCCTCTATCAAGCACAGTGCCTTACATACATATTATGTTGTACAAAGAAACTTAGAACTACTTGCCTCTTGCACTTAGCCAATTACATCCCCTTCTACCACTACTCATCCTTACAATCTTATTGTTATTTATACTTTTACATTTACAAAGAGGCCTAATCATGGGTAAACCCATGGGTTGACATCCCATAACCCATTACAAAACCCTAAAATTCCTATGTTGAGTCCACAAAGCCCATAAAACAAGTGAGATACATGATCTCAACTCCACCTGGGCATTCCTTCTTTGATCACTGTGTCGAAGTCCAAAAAGTGGTCAAACCTTACCAATGTTTCCTCAAAACTTGGACGAGGGCCAACATGACCCTCGTTAGCCAAGGTTGCATCTCAACGTTGCTCATCGATTTGCTCGAGATATAAAAGATGTTCCTCAAGTGGTGTAGTGTCGGGCTGTAGTTCCACTTCCAAATTCATAGAAGGGATCTGAAATTCATTGGGAAATACCGACTCCATCTCATAAATGAGTTGAAAAGGTGAAAAACCAATAACAATCTTTACAGAAGTTTGATAATCCCAAAGCATCGAATATATCATCAAATTCCAATTTGACTTGGCTGAATTAATCATCCGTTGAAGAATAGTCTTGAGAGATGTAATCACACCTTCTACCTAACCATTTTCTTATCAGTAATATGGTGACAAATGTTATTGTTCAAACATAATATTTGATGTAATTCAAACATAATTTTTTTCTTGAAGTCACTGCCATGGTCAGTGTTGGTTACTCTCCTCTATTCTACTCTGAGCTCCTTATTGACCCAAGGTTCATTTATTTCGGGTTTCCAACAAAGCCTCTAAAACTATCAGCCCTCCTGGTAAACCAGAAGGAAATACATCACACATAATGCACTATGTAGTGTCACCTGAGATAGATTTAATGGGTGGTTGTAAGAATCAAGTGTTTACAACCCAGGATTGAGTATGAGATATGAGATCTGTATTCAGAGTCATTTACTATAACTGGTGATTGTAACCTATTGTTATTCACGACTGTGCATTACCTTCAACAACTTATTTCCTTAATAATGCAACCATATTTCATAGCAATATAATAACCCATTCATTCATTAAGCACAATACTTAACTACTAAAAAGAGGATAAATATATGCATGCATTTATCACATTACATAGATATTACAGAGGTTCACCCCCTCCTGGGATACGTCCACAAATGTTTGGCTCTCGTCCCTTTTATTATGGTAGTTTTGCATCTACAACACTGTGCTCTTACAACTCTCCTTAGATGGGAAAGATCTATATGAGGCGAACTAGACCACACCAGGATCCTAAGCCTGTGATCTAATCCTCAATATATACCTTCTCTCCTCTCCTCTAGCTCAACAACTTACAAAATAGTTCATACCAAAACATTACATATCACATCAACTCATACATCTCTATGATAATGCAAAGCCAACTACTAACTAAATCAGAACAACTACAAAATCCCTCAAAAATACAGAACTCTTCCAAAATACTTCAGTATTGGTATTTATACATACTTGCCTCTTTGGCTATTACAATTTGTTACCAAAACCCTAACCCTACCGACGTCATGTCTTCCTCCCATGTGCACATGTTGTTCCTCCATCCAGCTATCGCTTTCCTTGTGCACGCTTTCTTGCATGCATGCATGTTGTGTTTCCTTCCAGTTGTTGATTTAATTTTTTCATGCTTTCATTCCCCACGATCATCCTTCTTTCCACTTCAGCCTACTACCAACAGTCCCCCAACACTGACATGTGTCTCATCCCGAGACACCTAATCATTCTAAGCTTCCTCGATCTCCTTGGTGATCGTTTGGAACTTTTCCTTGAGCTCTATTGCTTGTGTCAATGCCTGTGCAGTCTTCTCCTTGATTGTGTCCACTAACTGAACTGCCACTTCATCATTGATCAACCCTACACATTATGACTGGGTTTGTGCTATCTTTGTCTTAGCTTCCTCTGCATGTGCTAGTACTTCTACTACCCTATCCTACAATGATTCCATTTGAGCCTAACACTCTTATTTCTATGTTTGTGCAGTGATGAGCTGTGCCTGCAGCTTCTTCATCTCCTGCGTCCCTTTGACTTGTTCTCGCATTGGTATTGTCTTTTGCTTCTGCTTTATCTCTTGGATCGTTGCATTGATAATTTCCTCTTCCTTTTTCCACCGTTGGACCTATGGATCCTCCTCCAACCTGGTACAAAGATGTGCTTCTTTATTAAACAAGTCAGTTGTGGTGCTAACCTGTTGCTCTATCTCCTACAACTGCGTTGTTTCTTCCTGCTTCCTTTTCTCCTTTACTATTGGTGGAGTGGTTGGTATGAGTTGTTCTCAGAGATTTTGAATATCCTTCTAGTATTTCTCGATTTCCTGCATAATATGATCAATTTTTTCCACTATTGCAAGTTCATTCCCTTGTGTGGTGTTTGGAATCTTCTCAAAAATTCCTCCTACTCTTCGCTCCAGTTCATTCTTGCATTCTCTCTCCTCTTGAGTTTTGGACTTGGCTTGCTCACAGAATTTTTGCAGTGCCTCCCACTTCTTTGTTGCTCACTGTAATTTGACTAAGTCTTTCTGTGCATGAGACTGTACCTCATGGTCAATGATAACCTACAACTTGTGTAGTTCCCTGAATGGCATCCATGTCAAGACCAATTGGATGTGGCTTAAATAGTTCAAGGGTGTCTGCCCCACAATTTTTTTCCATGCGCAACATACTAGATATGATGTAGAATGTTGCATTTGCATGCGGTAATGAGTGGAATGGATCTCATTCTTCTACCTCTAATCTTTCCTTGGTATATGGTGATGATGGTTCTATGCCCCTGTTGTTTCTTGCTATCTTCCCTTCCTTGATTTGTTTGATGATTTTTTGTATGTCTACCAACTCCTCTTGGATCTTGTCCCTGTGACATGTAACATGGTTGAAGTCCTCAGCTAGACAATCCTAGACCATTTTAGTGATCATCTCCCCATCGTAATCTGTGATTTTATATTTTGGCGGTGTTCATTATGCCTTTGATTTCTTGCGTGCATCTCCTATCTATGTGGTTTGTCTCTTATTTCCCCCTAGTCCCTGTGTGTTGGGATTTGAGGCAGTCTCCTACACTCCCTCAACCTATTTATGTTGTTCCCTGGTCGGATGTGTATTCTCCTTATTCCCCTTCTGGATCCTTGTCTTCTTTGGCCCTTCATCTACATGTGTTTTCTTTCCTTGGATCATTCTTGGTTTCTTGGGCACTTGGATTTCTAGAGGTTGTGTTTCTCCCTGCTCTGCCTTTTCCTTCATTGTTCTTTTCGACACTTCTAGGTGATGGCTGGAATCCTCCATTCCTCGGACCATTCGCTAATGACCATGTCAATATCAACCTCTGTGATGAATTATCACATATGTAGCCACTATTTTGCTGGATCATTCTTTTCCTATATCGACATTGTTTGTCATCTTGCCTGGAATTTGACGATGTCCGCATATCATGCGAAAACTTCTCTTGTAATTCTCCATGTCTTGGAGATGGATTCCTGTAGGTCCCATAGGTAGCCCTAAAAAATGGATCCATTCGCCTTTTTTTTCCTCGAGTATGGCCTGGATCTTAGCAACAAGTACCTGTCTCCCTGTGGCTTCGGTATGGTACAAAAAACTACATACCTCGGCTCTTGCCATCCCATGAAGGCTATTAAGGTAATTATCCATGAGTAGTGGAAATTTGTGACTAGGTCATGCACATCCTTGTTGTCCTCTAAGAACAAGTTCAATAAGTATGGATCCCAACTCATTGAGGTGCCTTCTGCACATTGGAATACAACTGCAACAACTACAGCTGGGACTTCCTCCCTATGCCATTTTCTTAGCAGCTTGCAGGCTAATATTTTCTCCCCCAATTGTGTCATTGCATTGTTGATTCGTTTGATGATGATCCCTCTTGTACCTATGGTGGTTCCATACGTCTTCTTCATCTCTTTCTCTAGTTCTTTCATCTTGGTTTTTTCATCCAAAAACAATGTGGGATCCATACCCTGGATTGGTAATCATGTTATTTGTGCAATAAGCTCAATGGTTATGGGGACGGTCTTGTCCAACCATATGTCCCCTCCATGTATGACTACTAATAGCTATTTGATGCATGTTTTTGCGTATTTTCCTCTACAAAAATGTGGTAGGTCTAACAGGCCTAAAATTCCTATTTTTTCTAGCCCATTTTCCCACTAGTATGGATGGTTGATCAGTTTTCCAACTCGAGTTGTACCCATGGTTAGTTTAAAGACCCTCTGTGAAAGTTCCAGGAACTTGTCTTCATCTGCTACATTGTGGTCTGAATATTTGAGCTTCTTGACATGGCCCAGTAGCTCTGGTCCTACCTGTACCCTGCTGGTATGCGCGGTAGAACAATTTTTGTTGCAGATTTCTTGCGAGGTGACCTTGGTATCTATATTTTTTCTTTTTACTATAGTGGTGGTTGGCTCAAAGTTCTAGCAGATTTTGGTTGCTCCTCCATAACCCATTCCAGCCAAGCCGAGACATATTCACCCATATCCCCTGGTGGGTGTTCTGAGATGGTCGTTTGAGACTCATCTGGCTCCACTGCTACTTCTGAATTCAACATCGTTACATTAAATTTTGAAGATGCTTCTTTATTCTCTAGTTGTATCTCTTTCAAGGTTTCTTCTTCTTGGCTCTGAGGCTCTCGCGTTGCTACTGACATATCTATATTCATGGCCTCTACTATTGGCTATTGGATTTTCTCTAGTATCGATGTGGATTGTACTGGTATCATTTCTGGGGATGGGATGTCGTCAACATTGACGACCTCCGATGGCTATTGTTCACCTTATTCCAATGATCCTTGTGACTGAGTTTGAACCCTGGTTAGTCTGGCACTCTGGCTTGCTTCTGTTGCCTTCGATGGTGCCATAGCGGTGACTGTCTAATGTTTTTTGGGTTCAAATAATTTATGTGATATTTTTAGCCTTGCTTTGTGCATTCTAGCTACTATTGCTATGTGTTTGTTCTCCTTTCGTGAATAGACTAGTTGCTCCTGTGCTCACATGTTGTATCATATTGCCATGAGGCTTGTCGAGGACACTTCCTCCATTATGAGTTTAACGCACCATAATTGTGGGTTCAATGCATCTCCAAAGGTATCATACTTGCCATTACTTATGATTTTCTGACTCTAGTTGGCGTGATTAATGTGGTGTCCCATCAGTCCTTTCCGTCGTTCAATTCTGCCTAGTGTTGTCTTGTCATACTGATTTTGTCGGCTTTCATTTTCCCGCTTGTTTCCCTTTTGATGTGACCATTATCCTTTGTCGAATTTGTGTTTCTAAAATCATGTGGCCTTTCTACCTTTGGTGCACTGCACTCGCTTTGGTTTTGTTTTCTTTTTGTTCTTTTTGTTCTTTTTTTTTTACTGTGTGGTGGATGGTCGTCTGTCATTATACAACTTCAGTCGCCTCCCATTGATCATTCCTCTGATTTTTGCACCTATTAAATCTCTTAACTATACAACTCCTCCATCTGTGATAGATTTTACCTCGTACAGACCTAATCAATGCATTCTTAGCTTTCCTGGGTGATGAAACGATTTTTTTTCATACATCAATACTAGATCTCCTTCCTTGAACGTTTTCTTCTTGATGTGTCTATCGTGCCAAGCCTTGGATCTGGCCTTATGAACTTGTTGGTGGAATCCTACTAAGATTCATTCTTCCTCCATGGTCAATAATTGATTTAGTCTCTCTTGTACAATGCCTCGTTTGGTCATTTGTGTGATGGTTTCTACGTGCAAGCTTGGTACTAAGAATTTTAATGGCACCACTGCTTCTTGGCCATAAACCAGTTTAAATGTTGTGTTCCCTATCAAATTTTTGCATGTAGTCATGTATGCCCATAATACTATTGGTACTTTGAGGTCCCAATCATCCATATTGACATTATAGATCTTTCTTAGTGCGTTCTCTAGAATTTTGTTGAAGGCTTCCACTGTGCCATTTTCCTGTGGATGATACAGCGTGCTCTTATGATAATGGAATTAAAACTCTTCAGTCATCACACAAATGGTTTTTTTTATGAAGTGTGTGCCTTGGTCACTCATCAAAACTCTTGGGCACCCAAATATGGTGATTACGTGTTCAAACAAAAAGTGTGTTGTTGTTTCTACGTTGCAATTTTTTACTAGTGTGGCTTCCACCCATCTTGTTAAATATTCCGTCGTGGTGATAATGTACCGATCCCCTATTGTTTTTGCGGGGTGGTTTGATTGGTCCCACAAAGTCTATTTCCCACTTGTCAAATGCCTGTAATTTTACTTGTGGTCATAATGGCGTCTCGTCCCTTCTATTGGGTTTTATTACCTTTTGAAAAACATCACATCCTTGACAGTACTCCTTCGAGTCTTTGTGAATCATTGGCCACCATAGTCCTGTGCGTAATACCTTCTACGTGGTTTATACATTTTAAAATAATTTTCCATCCTTAAAATCATCCCTACCGGTAGCTTTACCTGCATAATGCCCACCTGTTATTCCATCATGGGATTCTTATAATACTCTTGGTCTTTTGTTTTCTAACACGTATCTTCACAATATGCTATCTGTGCACATATTATATAAATGTCCTGCAATCAGTTGATAGTTGGTCGCGTGGACTACCAGGTTTTTCTTCTGTGCGGTGCTATATTCTTGCGGCGTAGTACATGTACTCAAGTACTGAATGATGTCTACAAAGTATTCATCAGTAAATTTGTACTAAGAATAGTTGCGCATCCAGAAAGATGTCTTGTAAATTCGTAGGTTCTTCTCCATTCATGACCCTTGATAGGTGGTCAGGTCCTATGTTCAATTTCCTGGTTTAACAATTTCTTCCAAGTCAAATTATTGAAATAATAGTAACCATCGACAAATTCTCCCCCCCAACATTGGCTTGTTGACTATTTATTTCAGGGTTGAGTGATCTGTGAACATCTTAAAGTGTTTTCCCAATAAGTAATTCCTGAACTTCTGTAGTGCATACACCATGGCTATGCCTTCTCTTTCGGTAGTGTTGTAGTTATGTTCTGAGTCTGATATTTTTTGGATTGCAAATGATATCGGGTGATCCAAGTATCCCTCTCCTGGCTGCACCAAGATATCTCCTAGTGCTATTGTCGATGCATGTACATGCACGAGGAATGTCTTCTCCTAGTCTGGAAATACTAATATCGGTGCAGTAACCATCTTTTCCTTCACAGTATCCAGACTGCGTTGACACTCGTCGTTCCACTGAAACTTTGTATCCTTGCTTAGCAAATTTTCCATTGGTGCAGTGATCTGTGCATATCCTTTGATGAATTTCTTGTAGTATCCTGTGTGTCCTAATGTCGCTCTTAGATGACAGACTGTTTTTGGTGCTGGCAAGTTAACAATCACTGCGATCTTTGTTGGATCTACTAATAAACCTTGTTTTCATACTATATGACCTAATATTATCCCAAACAGTGTTCCAAATATGCATTTATTTATATTCAGTGATATCTGGCATTGTCTTCATCTTTCTAACATCAGTTGTAAAACTTCCACATGATTTTTCAATAGACTATAGACTGTCCAATCATCTAGGTATACTTCAATAAACTGGTGGATTAATTCTTTAAATGTTCTGATGACCACTCTGGAGAATATTGTTGGTGCATTATCCAGTCCAAACGGCATGATTGTGTACTGGTAAGATCCTCATTTTGTCGCAAACCTGGTCTTGTACATGTCCTCCTTGTTGGATTACTAAGAGGGGGGGTGAATCAGTAATAGAGAAATTTAGTCCCTTTTAACCATATAATCCAAGTTCTATATCAATGAAGCATTATTATCCAATAACTGCAGAGTAAATAAGCAATGAACAAA
>JZKD02S0099467.1:192947-203879 GCA_000966675.3 Picea glauca
CTATGGGTCTTTCTTCAAGGGTTGACATCAATGATAACCAACCTTAATCAACACTCTTGTGCTATCTTAATCTGATGGTAGCCTAAGAATCCATCAGTGAATGAGTAAGCTTCATGTGCCCCGACATTCTCTAATACTTCATCCGTGAATGGTGTAGGGAATGGGTTGTGTAGGCATGCATCATTCAACTTCCTCAAGTCGACGCATATCCTAATCCCTCATTATTTCTTGTCCTGTACTACCATTGAGCTTATCCATTCTGACTCCTCAACTAGTTCTATGATGTCGGCTTCGAGCATCCTATCGATATCAGCTTTGACTTTATGTTTATATATTGGGTTCAATTTGTAGGGTCATTGTCTAATAGGTCTCACATCAGGTTTGAGTGGTATCTTCATTTCTCCTAGTTCTCCAGCTATACCCTACATATCTGTAAATGTTGTGGGAAATAGGTCACTGTATTCGTGGAACAACTCTGTGATTCTTTCTACTATTTTCTCATCCCAATAATCCCCAATGTTGGCCATTTTGGGTTTCTCAGTTGTCTTGATGTTAAATTTCTTTATCTTGATCAACGCAGAAATGACTTTGGATTATATGGGTGGGCCTTCCACATCTCTCTCACCTTCTACTTCTTCGATCTGAATATCGCATTGATCATCTTCATTTGGTGGTTCCTCCTGTACATGGTAACATGCCAACTATTCCTTGATTGTCTGTTTGTTCCATTGTTGTTCTTTTTCGATCAATTCTACTTCTGGTTCTTTGATGAATATTAATCCTCTAATCCATTTAAGGGATGCATCTATGTTGGGGTTCTCATGTTCAAATGAGAAAGTGATTGAAAAATTATGTTGCAATGTCATCCAGGTTGTAGTTCCCTTGCGCAATTCCTGGTCCGAATACCAATTCCCTGGTATGCCCTCTAGATTGTGTATGAAGTAATGAGGTCATTCCTCTGGGGGTTTCATTTTCCATAGCATTCTGCACTTTTCCAAGTGTTTCATTAGTGTCCTTGTCCTTCATAATTCTATTGTTTGTTGGTTTTTTGTTCTATGCCAAAACTTATGCGCAATAACCACTTACATTGGTACCAATCTATGATTGTCTTCTTATGTGCACCCCACCATATTGCGGGTGTGGCCTTAAGTGATAATTCAAGTGATAATAGTCTTTGGTTCTCTAACACTACATCTTATTATTATGTCAAGAATGTTTCCAAATCATTTAATCCATGGAAACTAGGTGGTTCCCTGATTTTTGTGCCTACCCATATTACTGTGCGGTCTATTCTTGCACATCTTCACGTGGATACTTCGTGTAGCCTCTACTGCCAGTTCTCTAAACTGGTTTCTGAGTCTATTTCACATGAAGTAATGCTCCACCAACTAACTACCCCATTTTCATTTGGGTTTACATAATCCTCATTGCACATAGTTGTTTTGTACAACTGGATGATTTCCTCTAAGTCTAAGCAAGTAGGTTCTACAAACCTCTCCCCTTCTGATGGGTCTAATGGTGCGATGACCCTATATTCTCTAGAATCAAATGTCATTTTTTTGGTTTTATGGTCTGGTTGTCAAACACCCAATCCATACCAAGCAGCGCTTGGTAAGGTGTTGTGATATCCACTATTTCAATGACTTCAAAGTCTTCTTTAGTGAGTACTCCATCAAGATCTACAGTCACTCCTTTTAGTCTACCGATTGGTAGGACTCTACGCTAGTTTGATAGTTTCAATTAACTAGGTGAGTATCCTAATTTTGGCTCTCCCATGTGTTTCCATGTTTTCTTTGGTAATAGATTCACTTCCTATCCTAGATCCAATATTATGTCTCCATATTGAAATACCCAATGTTAGCATTCAGTCTAAATTCTCTACTTGTTCTTCTTCTTGTGTGTAGGTGATTAATTGTTTTTGGTTCTAGATTTTCTTCTGCCTCGCTACAATTTTTCTAGTATGTTTTGCAATATTTTCACAGATGAGGGATCACTTAATACCTTTACACATGATTGAAAAAATACTTTGATTGTACTTACTTGTCCCATGGGTTTCATCCTATTGGTATGATCCAATGATGGAGGCATATCGTATTCTCTTTCTTCCTTGTCTTACTACGCAGTTGAAGTCAATGACATTTCCTCCTTATGAAATTATTGTCTAACTTGCTTGAATTTATCCTTCTCCTTCTGCACGCCGAACTACTTTTTTGGTTTGGTGTTCTTCTTCACCCACTGATTTTATTCTAGTTCCTGTTGAACTATGTCAGTGTCTATTTTATCTCCTCCATGGATGACTATGTTGATGTCCCATATTTCATCCCTTTATTCAGCTAAGATCCACTAAAATTATGGTTTTTTTGACTCCTCTTTTCCTAAATATTTACTAGTAAGTTTGGACATTCCTCTGAATCATGGTCCGATGCGTGACAATACATACAAGTTGTTGGTGGTAGTGGAAATTATCGTGCATAATGTCCTAGTTGTTGACAATTGTGACATGTGACTGGTCCTCTACCTCATCTGAAACATCCTCTGGATCGTCCTCATCCTCTGTATCCTACTCGATCACCTCTCAGCGCGTTATACTGTGGCACCTGATTATACCGCGCGGTATTGTACTGTGGCTGTGTCAGGTTGTACTATGGTTGTGTGTTATTGTACAGTTGTTGCAAAGTGTTGTATGGAGCTGGGATTGGATTGAATTGTGGGGTTGCTTTCCCAGTCATCATCTCAACCTATACTCTATGTGCATTTGATGTCTTTTCTTGCATCAGCTCCATATTTCTGCAAGGCTTATCGTCGTGGCCCACTGAATTACAAAAGGTGCAATATGAACTCTTTGGGACTGTTTAGTATTTCTTGATCATCGTGCAGTGATAAGGGTCATGACCCATTTTTTTGTATATTTCTCACCATAGTCCTCCTGGTGGTAATGGATTTGGCATACCTGCTGCCATATACTACGTGAACGTTGGGCATTCGTTCTTGTGGTGTCCTTCTATCTTGCATGCGGTACACCAAACGACTTCTCGTTTGTCCTTGTTCTTATTCTGGTTCAGCTAATATGTTAGATTCTTCAACTCCTCCTTCAATTCCTCAATCGTTGGGTCTATCTGTTGGTACTGCTTCTCTTCTAGTTACAAGGCTTTCTGCAGAGCCTCTAACTATGTCTGAAATTTTTGTTGTCGTAAAGGGTATTTTAAGTGTGGGAGTAGTGAGTTGAAAAACAGGTGTCGATGCTACATATCGGTCATGTGGTATTTTAACTTTCCCTTCAGTAGCTTGAATCTCTGATCGATCTCCCATACAAACTCTCTTGGTTTATGTATTATTTCGATCATCTCATTCATGTATTGATCCTTTGAACTCGGCTTCTGGAACTCATTTATTAATAACTTCTTAATGTCGTTCAGTGTCATTGTCATCCCTGGGGCACTGTTTGTGTCTAGACTCATGTAGCAGAATAATGCATGGTCTCTTAGCATAATAGCTACCTATGCAATTTTAGTATCTTCATCATTGATCTATTTTTCTTCCTAGATCTTTGCACAAATGAACAAGTGATTTTCAAGGTCTTCTGTTGCTTTACCATGAAATTCTAGTAACCTGATGGTGGGATCATGTCCTTCCATTCTGAATACTAAATTACTACCTCCTTTG
Organism: Picea glauca; assembly: GCA_000966675.3. NCBI lineage: Eukaryota > Viridiplantae > Streptophyta > Pinopsida > Pinales > Pinaceae > Picea > Picea glauca. The sequence goes on from JZKD02S0099467.1 coordinate 196,611, forward strand.
CGTGGTGTAGATACTTGACTACTACTGCCTGGACTGGCTCCTCCAATTGTTGCTCCTTGTGTAGATGTATTTCCTACTGCTGGACTTCCTTTGAGCTTCGGTTGTCTAAATGGTGGTGTTCTCTTTGGTGTATTAGTCACACATGGGTTTATGGGTTCCACAATGACATTAAAATGGATAGAATGGATACCTTCTCCTCCCACTCTTAGACCTCTTGTATTCCTTTCATATGTTGTACACAGGATTTCCTCAATCTGTTCCACAGCCCGAAGATCCTCTACCTCTTCCTCATCACTCCCAAAGCCTTCCCTCGCAGCTACAACTCTATTCTTGGTATTCACCTTGTATTGGTAGGGTACTCTGCTACGTGTCCTTCCCATTGACACCAAGATCCACTTGCTCTAGTCATCATCCATCATGATTGGGTCCAAAGTTTCCTCCTCTTTCTTTCCCTTATCCTTAACTTCTTCCATTCCTCCTCTCTCTGTCAGTGCTTCCCCCCTTCCCCCATGCATGCAATGAATTTTATCTATCTAATTCCATTGTCATTACAAATTTGTTATATATCATTATCTTAATAGAAGTATACATTGATTGAATGTACCCTCCTCGAGGTCCACATAGAAATTTGGGCTCCGTTGTGCTGTATGACTTTGTTGTGTCAATTGAAAGCTCTGTAATGAAGCCTGCCACAATATTGTAAATCCAAAAGTCTACTGCGTGGGTGAATTTTTTGTTCATCTGTTGTAACTTCTCAATTTGTACTAGGTTCCACTCTCACTGTCGAATCCAGTTCATCGCATGGTTATCCTTCAACCTTAGTATCCATTCCTGCAATAGATGTGGAAAGTCACAGAAAAAGACTTCATGCAAATCAGTAAACACGTATTTGTCCAGATATTTGTGAGGTGTTATTCTAGGGTTTTTATTGTCTTTCTATGCAAAATCTAGTTCTTTGGTTCTCCACGTGCTTTCGATTTTTGTTTTCATAGGGTTCCACGGTCTGAAAATTCCATTCTAATGGCTCATTGCTCTCTTCTTTTCTTTGCTCATTCCTTGCTCAACCTATCTCAGCTACTCAATCTGCCTCTATTACTATCAATGACAATGAAACCATTTGTTGGTTACTCTCCTCTATTATAATCTGAGCTCCTTATTGACCTAGGGTTCATGTCTTTCAGGTTTCCAAAAAATCCTCTAAAACTATCGGCCCTCTTGATAAACCAAAAGGAAACACAACACACAGAATGTGCTGGGTAGTCTCAACCGATATAGATTTAATGGGTGGTTGTAAGAATTATGTGTCTACAGCCCAGGATTGAGTATGAGATATGAGATCTGTATTCAGAGCCATTTACTATAACTGGTGATTGTAACCTACTGTTATTCGCGATTGTGAATTACCTTCAACAACTTATTTCCTTAATAACTCAACCATATTTCATAGCAATATAATAACCCATTCATTCATTAATCACAATACTAAACTAATGAAAAGAGGATAAAGATATGCATGCATTCATCTCATTACATATATTATCATCGTTCACCTCCTCTTGGGCTACGTCTATTATCACATGTTTTTGCAGGGGGATATTTTTGTCTTGATTTTGGCCTCTAGGTGACAAAGGGTGAAGAAAGAGGCTAAAAAACCACTAAATGGTGCTTATACTAATTTCACCGAGGTCAATGTGACCATTTGGTGCACTGAGCTAAGAGGCACATAGATCTAGGCAGATGAGATATGAGTGCTCTAGATTGATGGTCGTTGATCATATCGGGGCCCCAACAATTGCGGTTGATAAAATTTGTAGGATGGGTCAGGGACGAAACCATGGTTTTGTGAAGCTACTATGTGTCAGTCAGAGACACACATCGGGCCCAAAAGTGGGGACGAATCAAACCACTTTTCGCGGCCCCAATATGCGCATGTGCATCTTGCGCCCTATCTTGGGTCGACAAGTGATCGCTCCCCTATCACTTTCACTCCCTCACACCTGTCCTCCTCTCATCGTCCCACCAACACCTTTCCCTTCATCACCTCTCGACACTTGTGCCACTTCACTCCACATCACCTCTTTCACATTACACCTCAGCTCCCACTTGTGTGGTCCCCACACTATCCTCAGTCTCTTCTTCCCATCCATGGTTGTCCACATGGATATATCCTATCCGCTATTCCATATTGAGCATGCCAATCACTTCATCAACAACCACATTTCGTTGTCAGGATTTTCCACAAGTAGTCAGATCTGACCCAGACGACAGAATGCTAAGACTGCCACGTCCTATAAGTGCAAAGTTGACGTAGGCCTAATCCCGATGAAGCAGTTATTAAGGTTGGTTGGTGGTGGCTGAACATCGTTTCCACCATAAATGGAAATCCCAAGAAAGGAATATCAACAAGTCATCTCAGCTGGAGAACCTTCCTGAAACACGATTGTGTCTGACAAGAGCTCGCTTTTGATAGGAGACTGCATGCACAGTTTTCTAGGAAGCATGTAGACATAATTCCTTCAATGTAGATACTTGAGCACTCTTATGGGTTTTTTCTCTGAGTATATAAGAGTCATTCTCATTTTTTGTTATGATAGATGGTTGAGCTAAGCTCTCGATTTGTAAATCTTTAATGATGCCTTTGGTTCTTTGGTTATTTACCTGTATTTGGGACTTCTTATTTTATGTAAGTTAGTTCCCTTTCATCTCTCTATAACAACTATGTTAACACACTTGGCCATGCATGATTCAGTCGAGGGTAGTTGTGTTCTTGTGATGTAGGTTTGATCACAGTGGCATCACGACCGGTTTTAATCAGTTTCTTATGATTTTTTTTCCCTTACGCTAAATGAATCAGGCATGGATGATCCAGTTGGATTGTTATTATTGAATTGTGATGTATGTTTGATTTCAGTTCAGTAATAAATTCATTCAGTTCCTTGAAATATTGAACTAAGAGGATCTTTCCTTCAAAGTTTTTCCTCTTTAAGCTGCTAGAAGACTAGATGTCCATAGCAGACTTCTTCATTCTTCTCAAAGTTCTTCCCCCTAATCACCCTTGCTACAACTTACTAACTGAAGTTAGATTGAGACCTCACTTGCCTGTGCATTCCAACCCAGTTTTCTGAGTTAAAGTGATATAATATTGAGACTGCATCCATTATACCATCCTTTAAATTATTCACTGTGATATACAGACTGTTGGGTATTCGGTTTACCTTTGAAACAATATAGAGGTGACTTCCAGTGCTAACATTTCTGGCACCATTTTCGGGGATGAATTGAACATTTTCCCTAGGATTGAACGACAAAGCTTACTAGTTTTGAAGGTGTATCAGGACTTAGTACATCAAAGATTGCAATTGTCCACCTGGAGATTCCACTGTGGTGATTCTATTGAGACAACTCCATTGTTTCAGCTGTGGCTTCTAGGGGTAGAAACACGAGGTCCACTCCACAACTACCTTTAGAAACACCTAAAGTTGATCCAGAGAAAATTATCAGAAGATAAAGGACCCTTCAAGAGGGAACTTCTACTACTGAACCAGGTGATTCTAGTAATTTTCATTCTTCTCCTATAGCATCTATAGTATTTGTTTCTCACTTTCATGTTACACCATCTTTTGGAGCTTCTAGAAATTTAAATTTTGGGAGTGTTCTTGTTGATTTCCCCTCTCCCAGTTTGACTACTCCTCCTCTTATTAAAGTTGTTGGTTTTGTAGAGAGGGAAACCTTTGTTCCCTCGATCCCTGAGGCCTTTTGTAACATTCCCCTGACCAACCTTAGGCCGACATGCACCACTCCAGAGAAACCACTCATGCCCTAACACTAGTCGGTAACATTCTTAGTAATCAACTGAGTTATGCCACTTATATTTACTCTTTAAACTGCATGCAACTAAAACATATATATACAACATTGTTGCGGAATATTTAAAGTTAAACAACAATTTTCTTTTTGTGACATATGAATTTTATATGGAAATAATAGTAGCTATAGATATGCATCATTTACAGGAAATTACCCATAAGGACACAAGAAATCACAATCACATGTATGTTAAAATCATAACATAGGCATGTAAATAAAAAACAACATATCATTTTATCATACAATTGGTACTTATCTTATAAATACTGTCACCAACTTCTTACAGATCGTCCATGAACCTCCTAGCGATAGACTACACTGTTCATCACTCTCAATAGTGAGTCACCCCGGAGCTAGGACTGAACTCCACCTAGGGTAAAGGGATCCTATTCAGGCTAAGGCTCAAGGAAAACAGGAAAGAATCTATCTCAGGTGTTCACTCAACTAACAGCCTACATCCTCTCATTCCCCACATGCCTGTCCCACCCAAGGAAGTGTGCCCCTTCTCTACTGAATAGTCCCTCAGCTACCCCACTTCCCTTCCAGGGCTTCAACAATAGGCTAGATCGGAATTCTCAGAGCATTGTAGCTACAGTTTATCACCTTCAATAATTAATCCCCAACAATTCTCTTTCTTAGAGAACTACTCACGGGCCTAACAACCCGCTTCTTCAATCCCTCTTCAAGCTAACTAGGTACGCCAAACAAAAGGAGGTATGCGAACAGGTTCTAGAAATGGTGAAATGGTTGTCTCAAGGGTAACAAAATGTGTGAGTGAAAATGGTCATGGAACCATTGACTGGATAAATGAGTGTGTACAAGAATCACTGTGAACTCTTCGTGAAAATTGATGGTGAGAATGATGGTTAGGATCTGGTCTGGAAAAATCCCCCTTGGAAAATATCACCCAAATGAGCTAAGTCCCCCATGATATGAATGCATGCCCCCAACTTGACACTTGTCATATCGGAAGTTACTTTGGTCCACTTGTCTCCAACTTTAGAACTTAGGATAAAATAATTATCCATACTTTACATTTTAGGAATATCAATATAATATTCCCTTGACTTTTGGCCCTCCCTTTCCCTAACTGGTGAAGTTCAGTCCCCCATCTCTTTTATCATGGTCAGTCTGTGTGCAAGGATGTATTTATATTAATCATGAGTCATGTACAAAGTAGGCACATTGGCCCTTGACATCTAGGCGTTCCGATCTAATCCGAAAACATAAGCATCCCATCTTATAATAACCAACTCACCAGCCTATAATACATATCATATACACGAGGCCCATTGTCCTCCATACTGCACGTACCTTAGTTATTGCAAGCAGTATCATTTGATGTGCATATTACATAATTTTTCTATGCAGTTCATGCGCGCACTATGCCACATGATGTGAATTACCAAATGGGATCAAAACATCTCACCAGCTTAAGTGTATTTATATTACATTTGAAATTGGGTTCGGTCAAGGGATATTACAATCCCCTCCCCTTATTTATGCACTATCCTCAGTGCATCATACACCCATATATAACAGAGTTTTCAAAAATATTCAAAAAGATGCAGGTATTATGTCCGCATTGCATCTTCATGCTCCCAAGTAGCATCCTCAGGACCGTACCAGGTCCATTGAACCTTTACAATCTCTATGGCTCAGTTCCGAAGATTCTTGAATTTTTGGTCCAAAATCTGCATCGAATGCACTTGAAAAGTTCCTTCTTGATCCACCTGAATCACATTCCAATCAATAACATGATTAACATTAGGTATATATTTCTTTAGCAATAATACATGGAAGATATTATGAACAGACACATATGCAGGCAATGCGATCATATAAGTAACTGGACCAATCCTCTCCAGGATTTCAAAAGGCCCACAAAATCTAGCTGCCAACTTGGCGCAGCTTCCCAACTTCAGGGAACTCCTGTTAGCTTTCACTTTCAAGAAAACATGATCACCCACTTTGAATTCTTTGTGGTTTCTATTCTTAACGACATAAAAAAAATTTCTGTCTTGGGCATCTTTTACATTCTACTTAATTTTTGTCATCTGGTCCTCCATATCCCTAAGAAACTATCGCCCAACAACTTTCCTATCAGATGGATTATCCCAAATCACTGGAGTATTGAACTTTTTTCCATAAAGTGCTTCAAATGGGCTCATATTTAATGATACATGATACCCATTTTTGTATGCAAATTCTACCAAGTGTGGGTAGTCTTCCCATTTCGATGGTTTTTCCATCACATACATTCTCAGTATATCTTCTATCACCCTGTTCACTCTTTCTGCCTATCCATCAAACTCAAGATGATAAGATGTACTAAAGTTCAAATTCATTCTGAATCCTTTGAAAAATCCTTTCCAGAAATTCGAGGTGAATTTTGGGTCTCTATCGAACACAATTGTTTTAGGAATCTTGTGCAATCGTGCCACTTCCTTTATGAAAATATCAGCAGCCTCTGCTACCTTGTGTGTAGTTTCCAGTGGAATAAAATGGGAAGATTTCATATTCTCTTCCACCACCACCATGATCGAATGGTTAAAGGTTGCAGCAACCATGTTGGGTGTCTATTCTCATCTTTCACTTTCTGGTATTCCATACATTTAGCGATGTACTCGACGATCTCTTTCTTCATACCTGGCCAAAAGTAATGGCTCTTGATCGCTGCCATGGTTTTCTGATATCCATGGTGTCCTGCATAAGGAACATTATGCATTTCATGCAAAATCATACATTTTAAGTCCTGGACATTTGGAACAAAAATCTTGTTCTTTCGTAACAATATTTCATCTATTCCCAACTTATAATCATCCACCTTTCGAAGTATCTTCCCCTGTTGTAGCATTGCTACCAATTCTTTGTACTGCAAATCTTCATTAGCAGCCTCCATAATTTTTCTTTCAACATTAGTTTGGTACATGCTAATGGATGAAGTATGTAACTCATGCACCTTCCTTCTTAGTGCATCGGCCACTTTATTCTCCTTTCCTTTGATATGCTTTATATCAAAATCATATTTTTTTAGAAATTCTAACCATCTGCTTTGTCTAGCATTTAGATTTGGCTGATCAAATAAATATTTCAGACCATTGTGGTCTATTCTTAGCTGATATGAAAATAGAAGGCTGACTTGTTATGCTATGCAAGCACCCCTACTTCATTAAAATAAACTTTACAGGACCTTGCTTCATGTGTTAAAATATGCAAAATAAACTTATGTGTTAAGTTCATGTATCTTCTTGTAAATGCTTATGTGTGAGGAATTGTTCTTTTATATGGTTAAATATGTACTTAAAACAAATACACAACAACACAACTTGCAGCAAATAAACCATCAAACTCACAACAAGAACAAGATGATAAAGGAGTTCACCCCCCTCCGGGCTACAT
>JZKD02S0099467.1:210288-222863 GCA_000966675.3 Picea glauca
GCATATGTTTATATAATATGCAAACTTTAATACATATACATGCAATGTAATATTACAATACATTGCGATTAAATACAATGAGCGCGCCAACATATATGTGGTCATATGTTTTATAATGTGTCCTCGGGTCGGGGCTAAGCCCCAGCCCAACCCCCCTTTGCATTTCAACATATATCAATGTTAAATAAATATGCGTCGTTATATATAACAAGACACATGGCGCAACCCAATGGTAGTTTGGAGTTTGTTAAGACTATACGGTGTGGGAGGTCCGGGGGTAGAACCCCGTGGCCTCCATTAGTTTTACACAACAATTATTAACCAGTCATATAGGGACACGTGGCGCCAATGGGTTGGGCCATGTGTCCACACATTATTGGCTACAATTGACACATGTCAACACTCGATTGGACAACCACAACCAATACAAATGCGCCACATCTTCCCTCTGCCACGTCATCATGATGGTACGGCCCTGCCACATGGTCATACATACTATACGGACAGGTACAGTTAGCATTCCAAATTTTTGCCTGTTTGGCTTGGCAGATAGATCGCGATATCTCCTCCATACAGACTCCATTTGTGAAAGTAACTATATCACCAGAATCAGGAAGACGATACAGATGCAATGGCACTATTTTCGTTGCATTCCGAGCACTTTGAAAATTGAGCAAAATTTTGCCCCCTGGTCCAGATTTTGATCATTATCTCAAACCTCTTTCCAATGAGGTAGTGTCTCCATTTCCTCAAGGCATGCACTATGGATTCCAACATCAAATCGTGAGTGGCATAGTTTCTTTCATGATCCTTCAACTTCCTTGATTTGTAACATATGAAAAACCCATTTTGACTGAGGAATCCACCAAGTCCTTCATTACATGCATCAGGGCATATGATGAAGTCTTATATTGGAGCACTTGTCAATAATTGTTTCAAGTGTTGGAAATTTCTTTCACAATCCAGTGTCCACTAAAACTTCACTCCCATTCTTTGTAAGGAAGTGATTAGATGTGCAATCTTCGATAATCCTTCAATAAATCTTCTATAGTAACCTGCAAGACCCATGAAGGATCTCACCTCTGTCACATTCTCCAGTGATGACCATTCTCTAACGACCTCTATATTCTCAGGATCCACTGCTATCCCATCCTTTGAAATGATATGCCCCAAATAATGAATTTGTTTCTGATAAAATGAGCACTTGCTCAATTTGGCATATAACTGGCATTCCCTTAATACTTGCAACACCATCCTCAAATGTTGTTCATGCTCTTCCTCTGAATTGGAATATATAAGAATGTCATCCAAAAAGACAATGAAAAACTTGTCCAAATACTCTCAGAAAACACCATTCATTAAGCACATGAAAACAACTGGTGCCTTTGACAACCCAAATGGTACCACTGTCAACTCATAATGACCATACCTTGTCCTAAATGTGGTCTTGATAATATATTATTATTTAATTCTTACCCGATGGTATCCTGATCTGAGATTTATCTTTGAAAATATCTTTTCATCCTTCAATTGATCAAAGAGGTCATCAATCCTTGGTAGAGGATACTTGTTCTTAACAGTCACTTTATTCAACTGTTTGAAGCCAATGCACAACCTTAGTGTTCCATCCTTCTTTCTCACAAACAAGGTTGGGGCACCCCAAGGTGACACTCTTGGGCATATATACCCCTTCTTCAGAAGTTCTTCAAGCTGCATTTTCAACTCCTTCAATTCTAGTGTACTCATTCTATAAGGAGTCTTTGATACTAGCACTTCTCCAGGCATCAAATTTCTAGAGAAATCAATGTCTCTCCTTGGGGGTAGTCTAGGTACCTCCTTGAACACATCCTCAAAATCTTCTAGGACTGCATAATATTCCAAATTTGGCACCTTATCTTTAGGTGTCTCTTCCAAATGAGCCGCAAATATTTGACATCTTTTTCTGTAACATTTCTTCAGTTGCAATGCTAAAATTTCTCTAATGGTTACTGCCCTGGGAATTCCCTGTACATTCCTTAGTTTCCCTTCCTCATCTAGGGAAGTAAATTATTTGTTGTGACAATCTAAGAGAGTGTGGTGTTGGTCCAACCAATCCATCCCAATTAGACAGTCATAGGAACCTAAAGACAAGATGTTCAAATCCGCCTTGGTGTTCAGTCCATTCATGTCTATGAGGCATGAATTAACCATCTCATTAACTTTTCTTCTGGATCCTATAGCCAGTTGCACCAACCAGAATTTCCCATGATTTCTTCTTGGCAATTGCAAACTTTCCACCATATTAGGGTCTATATAACTATGACTAGCTCTCAAATCAATTAAAATAGCAAGGGTTTGGTTGTTTATCATACATTCCACTTCAATCATGTGGGACTGATACTCTACTTTCTTTTTTTCCAAGGCTATATAAATCCTTGGCACATATCTGCCCATGTCCTCTACTGTCTCAGCCCATTGTACATTGTGAACAACCCTACTTTTTTCAACTCTGTGAGGACAATCTATGAACCTATGGTCCCCTTTACAACCCCAACATTGCATAGGTGGTTATCTTGGCCCTTGACCTCCTGTTTCAATCAATTTGGGTTCTTTATGCATTTTCTACCCTTGTGCATTATTTCTAAAGAACAGTGGCTTAGATCCCTTCTTCCTCTGATCCATATTGAATTTCTTATTGTCTTCCCAAGCCTTATGGAAAGATGGATTTGGTTTTTGTTGATCATATAAGAATTTATCTTTTCTAGTGTAGACCTCCTGCCCTCAGGCTGAGATCCACGTAGGATCTTCTCTAAACCAAAACAAGGGTTAACTGAACTCCTTCTGTAAACCCGCAAAGGATTTTGGGTCTTTCAAGTTGGGCACTTCGAATTCAATGCCACAATGCTTGGCAATAGCCGAAACATGAAATTGCAAATGGCTTAAGTTGTAAGCCCCTTCTTCAGCCCCTTTTCCAATGTGACCATGTCCAAGCCTTAACACAAGCACCTTTCGTAACTCATGACTTCACGAGTTGGAGCGCCAACCTCTCATGCTCTTCCCCTGCAAATCCCCGAAATAGAATATGTCAACGAATGTTGACTCCACCCAAGTGACGGGTGCACGTCACCTATCACTGTTGTTTACTCTGCTTATAGAGTGGGTACTTGCCACCTGTTCACATGAGTCTTCGGCTTTCACAACTTGAGAGAATAGTGAACAATCGTTCCTCTCCCTCTACAAATCCTCGATGTCGAATTCATTCCTTCTACGAGGTCAACGGTTGTGTGCCTCTCTCGATCCAATGACCCTCGTTGTATTGGTATTTATCCAATCAGAAATCCACAACATTCAACCCAAACCACTGGTCACTCAATTCTCTAAGCTCCAATACGTGAATTCACATACTAGATCAACGATCTTTGTTTCTCCGGATCTAACGGTAACCACTCCTCCTGAACTTATGGGTGTCGCAAGACACTCAGTCTTAATCCCTCTATTGGTCTATTAGATCCAATAGTCCATGGAACTTCGACACTTCTCCTTGAAGTGACTCCACCGTCCCCTTTCAACTTATCAAGGACTTCTGGCCAAATGACTTGGCATCCTCCCTCCTGAACTTGACTTCTTCAAGACGATTTTGACCTCTTCCTTCCTTTGAACACTTCAGAGGTTCTATCCCTTTTGAGATTTCTCTTGTGAACTCAAGGCTTCCAAAAGGGTCCCTACACGCACTCCTTGTGGAAAGTTTTCAAATAACCTTTAGTTATTTGGGTCTTCATCTCTGTGCACTCTTTACAGCACAAAATTATTCAACTCCCCTATGAGTTTGAATTCATCTGTTCCCTTCTCCCAGCCTATGCACACTTTTCACGGCTTTGTGCTCTGCTAGCACTCTTTCCTATAAAGACACAATTTGAATCTCCTCTGACGGTTCTGAGATGAAACTCAGAGCCTGGTCGACACACTCCTTGCGGACCCTCCACTACACTCTTTGCAGGAGTTTTTAGAAAGAGAAATAATTGAAACTCATTCTCCCCTTATCCAGATTTCAAACATTCAACATAGAATTCTAGAGCATGCACACACATATAGCATTGAAGAAAAATGTATACAGAGAATGAAAACATGTCTGCAACATACCATTTAATAGGTGGTTCCAACAACCATAACAAATAGATAGATTGGAATCAAAGCTTACCTCTATTAATTCTAGTGCTCCCATACATGGAAAATAACAACTAAAATGCATAAAATTCTCTATTCTCCTATATTCTTCTTAGAAGCTCTACAGCTTATGAATTTTGAATAATCATACAATGATACAAGGTGAGGGTGTCTATGACCCGTTTTCCCTCCTACACTTCTAAAACTGTCTAATCTATTAAATTAAATCCACCTACTTTCATTAAACAGACTAAAATTCCTATTACATCCACGAATAGGAACATACGCTCCAAAATCATTTTTGGATATTCACGATATAAATGCGATTGCCATTTCCTCCTATCCATTTCATTAATGTTGTAGATTTTGGAATTCACAACGTTTCCACAAAAACATATTTAATTGCATCTACGCGTCCAACTATCTCCTTGGTTTTAGGCACACACTTGGGCTTTATACGATGCGCCTGCATCATATTCCCTCACTTGAAAATTTTCATGAACTCTTGTTCATGAGTTCCTTCACTGTTTGTCCATTCTTTGAATTTATGCTTCATCCTCCCAACTAGCATCTTCAACTGGATGTCCTTTCCACTTGACCATGTATTCAAAATACTCTTTTCTGTTAGTCTTTCTGCCAATCCTCTTGTCAATTATGCTTTCCATCTGTGGCTTTTAAGCTACAGGCATTTGTTTCGTCCATGGAATTTCTTCCTGTTCACCCTTCACTTTTGCTTCTTCAGCTTTGTAAGGGTACAAATCCGTGACATTGAATAGTGGTGATATTCCAACCCCATCAGGTAATTCAATCTCAAACATGTTTGCCCCAAATTTTCTTATGACCTTGCACAGTCCAATTTTCTTCATCTTCAACTTGTTGTATGTTCCCCTTGGGAACCTTTCCTTCCTCAAATGTGTAAGAATCAAATCACCAAATTCAAATTGAATTTCTCGCAGATGTTGATCTATGCTATGATTGTACTCTTGACTTGAAATCTGTGATCTCTCCTTGATTCTTCTATGAAGCTCCTTCATTCCTTTCGCAAAGTCCTCTGCACTAGTACTCCTGAATTCATCTTGTCCTGAATCTTTCAATTCAAAGAGTCCCCTTGGCTGCATTCCATATACAATTTGGAATGGACTCTTTCCTATGCTTCTATTAAGTGAATCATTGTAAGTAAATTCCACCTGTGGTAGAATGTGATCCCATTGACTATGGTGTTTAGTCTCTAAGCTCCTTAAGAAATATCCCAATCTCATGTTCACGACCTCTGTCTATCCATCTGTTTGAGGATTGTGCACTAAGCTAAAAGCCAAGTTTGTCCCCAAATTCTTCCATAAGGTCCTTCATAAATGTCCTATGAACTTGGTATCTCAATCAGAAATGATACTCCTTGGCAAGCTGTAAAGTCTGATGACTTATTTGAAAAATAGGTTCGCAATATGAGTTGCGTCACTGGTTTTCTGGCATGGTATGAAATGTGCCATCTTTGAGAATCTGTCTATCACTACAAATATTTAATCATATCCCCTTTGTGTCCTTGGCAGTCCTAATATGAAATCCATTCTCACTGCATTCCATGGCCTTTCGGGTATGGGTAATGGTTGATATAATCCTGCTTTCTACCTTTTTCCTTTCGTGTGCTGACAAATTCTGCACCTGTCCACAAATTGCTTCACATATGTCCTCATCCCTGGGCATTAATATGAGCCATTCAACTTTGAGAACATTTTTTCATGACCGAAGTGTCTGGCCAATTCTCCGTTGTGCTTTTCCTTCAGCAAATTCTCCCTCATGGAGCATTTCAGAATACATAGTTGATTTCTCCTGAACAATAGTCCATCATGGATCATGTACTTTGTCCATTGGCTTAAGTCCCTGAGAATTGGATTTTCATATGCCTCATATGCCTCTTTGAAATCTGGATCATCCCCGTACATTTATTTGAGGTTATCAAAACTCAAAGTCTTAACTCTAAATTCCTGCATAAGCAAATATTTCCTGCTCAAAGCGTCAACAACTTTGTTAGCAGTTCCAGAAATATGCTTAGTCACAAAAGTAAAATTCTGCATGTATTCAACCCATTTAGCATGTTTTTGGTTCAACTTCTCCTGTCAAGTCACAAATTGCAAAGTGTGATTATCATTGTATAAAACGAACTTATTTGGAACCAAATAGTGCCTCCATTTCTTCAGCGCTTATATGACTGCATATAATTCCTTGTCATACGTAGAGTACTTAATCTTTTCTTCATTCATTTTTTCATTGAAATACATGACTGACCTATTGTCTTGGCTCAAGACTGCTCCAATGGAAAATCCACTTGTGTCACACCTGACCTAGAATGTCTTGCTGAAATATGGAAAAACCAGAATTGGTTGCTCAGTGATCTTCTTCTTCAGCAGGTTGAAGCTCTTCTCCGCTTCCTCCATCCAATGAAAATATTTATGTCTTTTCTTCACCGTATCCATCATTATTGCACTAATTCCTCTGAATTTGCAGATGAATTTCCTATAGAAACTAGCCAAACCATGAAAGCTTCGAACTTCAAACATTCTCTTCCGCAATGGCCAATCCTTAATCACCTTTATCTTTTCTGGATCCATTTTCAATTCATTTGTAGAGATAACAAAACCCAAATAAATGAGTCATGTCCTCATAAATGATGATTTCTTCATGTTGATCAACAATTTCTATTGTTGTAACCTTCTCATCACTACAACTAAATGGTTTAAATACTCTACTTTAGTTTTGATGAAAATTAATATATCGTCAAGATATACAATGATGGATTTCCCGATGAAATCCTTTAGGACTTTGTTCATCAACCTCATGAAAGTACTGGGTGCATTCATCAATCCAAATGGCATGACAAGCCATTCATACAACCCTTCATTTATCTTGAATGTTGTCTTCCATTCATCGCCTTCTTTCATTCTAATATGATGATATCCACTTTTCAAATCAATCTTTGAAAAAAACTTTGCTCCACTCAAGCAATCCATCAAGTCATCCATCCTTGGAAATGGGAACCTGTACTTGATGGTAATTTTGTTGATTTCCCTTGAGCCAGTACACATTCTCTAGCCACCATCCTTCTTTGGGCTGAGCACTGTCAGAACAACGCATGGAATCAAGATTTCCCGAATCAATCCTTTGTCCATCAAATCTTGGACTTGTCTCTTAACTTCTTCATTTTCCTACGGTGTCAACTGATACGCTACTTTGTTCGGCAAACACGGTCCAAGTATAAGATTGATATGATGGCTTATACTCCTGATAGGTGGAAATGAACAAGGTAGTTCATCCACTACTATATCAGCAAATTCTTCCAGCAACTCCTGGATTTCTTTCGGTAAATCATTTATCCTAGTGTTGTTCAAAAAAATTATGGGATTCCTAACCAAAATGAATTGCGTGTCTTCCTTCTTCTTGATTTCATTAAGAAGTTCCTTCCCACTCATGACAAGTACAATGTTGCTCACCTGTGGTACCACTTCTTTATTCTTAATAGGAAACAACATGTGCATCCTACCATTTTTTTCTAGAGTGTATGTGTTCTTTTTACCATCATGCACCACATTTCTGTCATATTGCCATGGTCTACCCAACAATAGATGAAAACCATCCATGGGAATGACATCACATAATACCTCATATTTATATCCTCCTATTTTAAAATCAACTAAACATTGTTTAGTGACATTTACCTGATGTCCTTTTTGTAGCCACAAAACTTTGTATGGGTTGGATGCACAACAGTCTCTGGCTCCATCTTTTCTACCATTTCTGTAGATACAAGATTATCTGTGCTACAACTATCCACTATGACCTTGCATACCCTATCTTTGGTTTTTCAATCAGTCCAAAATAGACTGTTTCTTTGGGCTGGGTTCTCTGGCTCCTTTTCTAGTTTCAAGAGAACTTTCTACATCATCAAAGATCTTTTGTCCTCGATGTCCTCTACCTCAAAATTCCATCCTTGAGCTTCGGAAATGTGAGTTTCACCACCATATTTCTTCCTATCTGGACACTCATAGGATTTATGTGTGATTTTTCCACAGACAAAGAATTTCACTTCACCTCCTCTGCCTCTTCCTCTTCCTCTAGCTCGAGGAAAAGTATTTCTATGAGCATACTGCCTCCCTTGTGAGCTTCCTCCTCTCTCAGATTGAGGTTGATATTTCTTCCCCTCTTCTTTAGGCTTCTGAGTTTTGTCCTAGGAAATTTTCTAGCCTCTTCCCTGACTTCTGCCTCAACCTCTTTGACCTTGCTTTCGGCTCAACTTCTCTTCATATTTTAGAGCCATCTGATAAGAATCTTTGATGGTTCAGATGATCATCATGCTCATCTCGTCCCGAATTTCATATCATAGACCATTCATATACCTGGAAACTTTCTCATCATCACTTTCTTGATGACCTTCTCTGCTTTTTATCCTATAGAACTCTTCAGTGTATTCTTTCACAGACATCATCTTCTATCTCAAATTCTGCATCCTCTAAAACATATTTATTTTATAATCCCTAGGTATAAACTTGGCTTTCATTTTTGCAACCATTCTATCACAGCTCTTGATTTTCTTCTTTCCCTTGCAATTTTTGTCATCCTGCAGTTCATCCCACCATAGTGTTGCATGCCCTTTAAGTCTAGTAACGACATGTTTGACTTTCTTGTTTTCCTCGACATCCTCATAGTAGAAGTGTTTGTCTAGAGATCTAATCCAGTCTAGAATCTCTTCAACGTCTAGGTTGCTTTCGTACATTGGAATGCCCATTTTTTCTCTAGCACCTATCCTTGCAACAACCCTAAATAGGCGTTCTTCTGTAGCATCTTTGACTGCAACTTCTTCTCCTTCATTTTCATCTTCATTTTCACTTTCCACTTCACTAATATCCCCAACGTCAACTGTTCTCCTCTGTGTTGTCTCCATAGCATCAAGTCTGGCACGTAATTCACGCATTTCGCTTTCCACTTCTAGATCAGGTATGAGCCTTTCTCTTCTTCTTAGTGGCATGGATGTAAAATTCCTCTTTTCTCTCTACTATAGAAAGCAAAGAATTTTTTCTGGGCTCTGATACCACAACTAGTGAAGACCTCCTGCCCTCAGGTTGAGATCCACGTAGGATCCTGTCTAAACCATGAAAAGGGTTAACTGAACTCCTTGTGTAAACCCGCAAAGGATTTTGGGTCTCGCAAGTTGAGCACTTCAAATGCAATGCCACATCGCTTGGCAATAACCAAAACATGAAATTGAAAATGGCTTAAGGTGTAAGCCCATTCTTCAACCCCTTTTCCAATGTAACCACAACCAATCCTTAATGCAAGCACCTTTCACAACTTGTGACTTCGCGAGTTGGAGAGCCAACCTATCGTGCTCTTCCCTTGAAAATACCTGAAACGCAATATGTCAATGAAGGTTGACTCCACCCAAGCAATGGGTGCACGCCACCTATCACCACTGTTTACTCTGCTTGCAGAGTGGGTCCTTTCCACCTGTTCACATGAGTCTTCGAATTTCACAACTTGAGAGAACAATGAACAACCTTTCCTCTCCCTCTACAAATCCCCGACTTCAAAATCATGCCTTTGATGAGATCGATAGTTGTGTGCCTCTCTCAATCCATCAATGTTCATTGTATCAAGATTTCACCAATCGAAAATACACAACAGTCAACCCAAACCACTGGTCACTCCATTCTATGAACTTTGATAAGCAAATTCACATATGAGATCAACATTCTTCATTGATTAGGATATAATGGTCACCACTCCTTATAAACGTATGGGTGTTAAAAGACACTCAGTCTTAATCCCTCTGTTGGTCTATCAGATCCAATGGTCCATGGAACTTCATCACTTCTCCTTGAAGTGACTCCATCATCCATTTTCAACTTCTCAAGGACTTCTGGCCAAATGACTTGGCATCCTCCCTCCTGAACTTGACTTCTGTGAGATTATTTCGACCTTCGCCTCCATTTGAACATTTCATAGGTTCTATCCCTTATGATCTTTCGCTTGTGAACTCAAGGCTTCCAAAAGGGTCCCTTCACGCACTCATTGATGAAAGTTTTCAAATAACCTCTAGTTATTTGGGTCTTCATTTCCGTGCACTCTTTGCAATAGAGAAATATTCAACTCCCTTGTGAGTTTGAAGTAATTCATTCCCTTCTCCTAGCCTGTGTACACTTTTCACAGCTCTGTGCTCTACTAGCACTCTTGCCTGTAAACACAATTTGAATCTCCTCAGAGAGTTCTGAGATGAAACTCAGAGCCTGGTCGACGCACTCCTTGCGGACCCTCCACTGCACTCTTTGCAGAAGTTCTTAGAAAGAGAAACAACTGAAACTCATTCTCCCCTTATCCATAATTCAAACATTCAACATAGAATTCTAGAGCATACACACACATATAGCATTGAAGAAAAATGTATACAGAGAATGCAAAAAAGTCTGCAACATACCATTTAGCATGTGCTTCCAACAACCATAACAAACACATAGATTGGAATCAAAGATTACTTGTATTAATTCCAGTGCTCTCGCACATGGAAAATAACAACTAAAATGCATAAAATTCTTTGTTCTCCTATATTCTTCTCTACATCTCTATAACTTATGAATTTTGAATAATCATACAATGATACAAGGTGAGGGTGTCTATGAACCGTTTTCCCTCCTATGCTTCTAAAACTGTCTAATATATTAAATTAAATCCACCTACTTGCATTAAATAGACTTAAATTCCTATTACATCCACGGATAGGAACATATGCTCCAAAATCATTTTTGGATCTTCACGATATAAATGCAACTACACTTTCCTCCTATGCATTTCATTAATGTTGTAGAATTTGGAATTCACAACATTTCCACACAAACGTATTTAATTGCATCTACGCATCCAACTGTCTCCTTGGTTTTAGGCACGCACTTGGGATTTATACGATGCTCCTACATCATTTCCTTATGGTCTCTTCTAATGTCATGGGATCATCATACTATATTTTGTCACTGATGAATGATGGCAATCCACTTAAATAACTTTGAATCTTAACTGTCTCATCCTTGATGAAAGAGACATACTTCAGTAGTTCCAAAAACATTCTCTCATATTCATCTATGGTCATACTTCCAATCTTAAGTTCAAAGAACTCTTTCATTTTCTTGTCATAGTACCTTTTAGTTAAGTACTTCTTCTCAAAATACTTCTTGAATTCCTTCCAAGTAACACTTTTATTTGCAATGTGTTGCACCTACACAAGTTGATCCCACCACATGGAGGCATTTCCTTTGAGTTGATATATAGTTATTCTACCTTCTGCATGAGAAGAATAATTATGCAATTGAAAATATTTCCTCATGCCTAGCAACCATGTTTCTGCATATTCATCCTTTTTGTGCTCACCATCAAATGTAGGAGATTTGATTTTGTTCATTTCTCCTCGTAGCTCATCCACCCTATATCTCTTATACCTTCTGATAGGGGATAGACTGGAGTTGTTTTCTACTCTCTTATTGGAATGCCTTTTGGAATGATGGTGATGTATACTAGAACTTTTTACTTTTCCTTTATCCTCTGAAGATTGGTGACTCTCGGATTTACTTGAGTCACTCTCCTTAACCAATTTCTGTTCTATTATGTTCAAATGCTCCAATAGCTTCATGTTAAAGTCATCCTACTATTCTTTGGCTTTCATAAGCCTTTCATTATTAGCTTTATGGATTTGGACATCCTTCTGCAAATTCTTAATGGTCTCAGCCATATTCATATCTTCATTCCTTTCTTCTCCATGTCCATTGGAGTTCGTTCCTTCCATGTCCAATTGAATCCACCCCTCTACTCTCATTTTGTTGACTGTAATTCCCCTGTTCTTCTTCCATTCTTATGGACTCTGCACTGGTCTAATCTGATTGAGTTGTTGTTAATTCTGCAAAATGTGTAGCCATCACAACTTATCAGGCTAAATTTCAACAATTCATGGGAATTAAGCACCTTTTGATCCTATATACAAATCAAAATTATCTTTCCCAATTTCCTAGTGTTATCACCATGGAAAATCTAGATAAGACCCACGTCTCGAAAACATAGACGCGCAGTTCCTTCAAAGATACACTTGAGCAATAAGGTGGTTTGCCGAAACCACTTTGTTTCACCCTTTTCGTCACCTTGGTGAGAAAATAAGAGGTGATTACATGCCCAGTTGGGACTTGCTGAGCATGACAGCTGTAGAGGAAAGAGTTAGAGAAAGAAAAACAAAACTATAAGAAAGAATTAAACTAATACAAACTAAAATCATAAGCATATGGATATAGATATAAAAAACACAAAAAGACCCATATCACCAATGTTTTTAGGCTGATCTATTGATGAAATCAAAGAACCAAGAAGAAAGGGGACTATGAGTCCCTTCTTCCTCCAAGGGAAGGCTC
>JZKD02S0099467.1:240751-259278 GCA_000966675.3 Picea glauca
GTTCAACATATTCCATTGCATCCAATTATCTACACACACTACTTAATACATTGTTGCGACACAACTTATACTCATACTTATGTGCATACCAACCAAACTCCTCTGCATTAAGCAATACTTGTGCACCCCATATGCACCTTACTATGTGTGTGCTCATCACTCAAGGTTAAATTCAATGCATGCATCTACACATAATAATCTTCCTCATGGAACCACAATTTACCGTGCACACTGGAACACCAACGTTTTCCCGCGCGGTGCCAAAATTTACCATGCACACCAGTATGCCAACCTTTTCCAAGGACACTCTGTGACTCCAATTATGGTCACTTTAAAGTTACTTTTCTATGAATATTCACTTCAAATGTACCCCTCAGGCCCATCCAAGCTTAGTGTTGAACTAAATCTCTGATACCAATTTGTAACGTTCCCCCGACCAACCTTAGGCTGAATTTCACCACTCTAGAGAAACCACTCATGCTCTGGAACCAGTCGGTAACATTCTCAGTAATCAACTAAGTTATGCCACCTATATTTACTCTTTAAACTGCATACAACTAAAACATATACATACAACATTCTTGCAGAAGCTTTAAAGTTAAACAACAATTTTATTTTTGTGACATACAACTTTTATATAGAAATAACAGTAACTACAGATATGCAGTACTTACGGGAAATTACCCATAAGAACACAAGCAATCATAATCACATATATGCTAAAATCGTAACATAGGCATGTAAATAACAAAACAACATATCATTTTATCATACAATTGGTACTTATCTTAGAAATACTATCACCAACTGCTTACAGACCATCCATGAACCTCCCAGCCATAGACTACACTTTTCATCACTCTCAATAGTGAGTCACCCCTGAGCTGGGACTGAACTCCACCCAGGGTAGAGGGCTCCTATCCAGTCTAAGGCTCAAGGACAATAGGAAAGACTCCATCTCAGGTGCTCACTCAACTAACATCCTACAACCTCTCATTCCCCTCATGCCTATCCCACCCAAGGAAGTGTGCCTCTTCTCTTCTTAATAGTCCCTCGATTGCCCCAGTTCCCTTCCAGGGCTTCAGCAACAGGTCAGACCGAAATCCTCAGAGTGTTGTAGATATATTTTAACACCTTTGGGAATCAATCCCCAGCAATTCGCTCGCTCAGAGAACTACTCATGGGTCTGACAAACCGCTTCTTCAATCCCACTCCAAGATAACTAGGTATGCCAACCAAAAGGGAGGTATGGGAACAGGTTCTCGACATGATGAAATGGTTGTCTGAAGGGTAATAGAATGTGTGAGTGAAAATGGTCATGGAATCATTAACTGGATAACTGAGTGTGTACAGGAATCACTGTGAACTCTTTGTGAAAAGTGATGGTGAGAATGATGGTCAGGCTCTAGTTTAGAAAAATCCCCTCATGGAAAATATCACCCAAATGAGCTAAGTCCCCCATGATATGAATGCATGTCCCCAACTTGACACTTGTTATATCAGAAGTTACTTTGGTCCACTTGTCTCCAACTTTAGAACTTAGGATAAAATAATTATCCATACTTTACATTTTAGGAATATCAATATAACATTCCCTTGACTTTTGGCCCTCCCTTTCACTAACTAGTGAAGTTCATTACCCCATATATTTTATCATGGTCATTCTATGCATATCAAAGTATTTATATTAATCATGAGTCATGTACAAAGTAGGCACATTGGCCCTTGAAATCTAGGCATTCTGGCCTAATACCAAAACATAAACATCCCAACTTATAATAACCAGCTCACCAGCCTATAATACATATCATATACACGAGACTCATTGTCCTCCATATTGCGTACACTTTAGTTACTGCGTGTGGTATCCTGCGATGTGCATATTACATCATTTTAATGAGCAGTTCATGCAGGCACTATGACACATGATGTGCATTACCAAATGGGGTCAAAACAACTCAACAGCTTAAGTGTATTTATATTACATTTGAAATTGGGTTCAGTCGAGGGATATTGCACCTTTTCTCCAAATCCTCAGTTGTTTCCCTTTGTTCCCAGAATCACACCCCCAATCTCCCATGCCTAAACTCCATCCCCTCCTAGTTCTCCTCCCATTCACACTCCAATGGTAGGAGCTAATCCCCCCAGAAATAGAATGGATGCTATAGTAGGTGCTAGATACACCCCTCTCGTTTTTCCTCAACCTCTTAATTCATTCCCAGTCGGTGGCTACCTTAAGCAACTGCCTAAGTTCACAAGGGAGGGAGATATCACTACAGAGGAGCACCTTGCATATTTTTATAGTTATGTTGACAACTATGTCATAGTAAATGAACATGTGTGGATGCAGAGTTTTGTCCACATTCGTGATGGAGAAGCCAAAAAGTGGTTCAGGGCCCTAACCCCTGGATCCATTGATGGGATTGAGGATTTATATGATATCTTCTTGAGACAATGGGGAGATAAAAAGGACTTCATGTATTATATCACAAAGTTTGGGTTCCTGAAGAGAAAAGAGGGAGAGTCTATCTCTGACTTTTCCAAAATATTCAACAAAATGTACAATAAGATCCCTATTGAGATAAAGCCTACTGAGGCCTCTACCAAAATTACCTATGATAGTTCTTTTGATCCCGACTTCTACCTATTGTTAAGTGAGAGAAGAGCTACCTCCTTGGCTCATATGCAAGATGCAACCTTGGAAGTATAGTCTAATATATTGGCAGTGGACCGACTCAGGAATAAGGCTCATAGAGATAGAGGAAGAGGAATATATTTAGCCTCAACCTCTAGTTATTCCCCCCCTCCACCCTCACCCCTCAAATGGATGAAGTAATGAAGTTACTAAAATCACTTTCATCCAGAATGGAAAGGTTGGAGTTAGAGGGGAAGAAGACATACAAAAATCCTCAAAATGTTGTTAACAGAGGCAACTTCATGAGGGCGAATTACAATGGTCCTCAGATTATGCAAAGTGAGTCTCAGAACAAAGATAAGTATGATCAAAAAATACAAATCCCACTTCAAAATAACCTTGTTATAGATGAGGGTGGAGAGGAAGAATACCTCGATCTACAAATTCATTGTCTTGAAGATACATCCTCTTCTCCTCACTTAAATCAATCATCAAACGAGGAGTCTCTCATGGACAACCAATTAA
The DNA here is from genome assembly GCA_000966675.3 of Picea glauca. Lineage (NCBI taxonomy): Eukaryota > Viridiplantae > Streptophyta > Pinopsida > Pinales > Pinaceae > Picea > Picea glauca. The sequence continues at coordinate 243,912 of JZKD02S0099467.1, forward strand.
ATGAGATGTGCAAGGGGGATAAGGCTAGAAACAACCCAAATAGATACAACCTCAGGTCCAAAAAGAAAGGAGTACATCCTGATGTTCTTTATTATACTACCAGAGAAGAAAAGTCTGCCAATGATGTAGCAAGCAACAACAACGAGAAGAAAATACAAAACCTCCCACCAGTAGCCAAAGGTCCCATCCTAGAGGTAAGAGAAATTCTGAAATCCCTTTCTTATTTTAACTTTGAGCATGAAATTTAGAAGATTAGGATTCCTTTCCCCCTTTTAGAGCTGGTCAAGCATGAGGACTTTAGGATATCCCTATCTAAGTTGTTGTTTCCTGAACCCTCAAATCATCCCACAGACTCAATCAATTTGCAAGATGAAAAAATAGCAGTCATCTTAGGTCCCATTGTAGAATATAGAGATGATTCGTCCCCTCCCTTATACACATCATTGAACATACATGATAAGGTGTTGCATAATTGTCTAATGGATTTAGGAGCCTCTCATAATCTCATGCCCAAAACTGTCATGGAAGAACTAGGACTGGAAGTCACCAAAGCATACCATGATTTGTATTCTTTTGATTCAAGGAGGGTGCAATGTCTTGGGGTCATAAAAGATATGGTTGTGACCTTACTTCATATGCCCATGAAAAGTGTGGTCATGGATATTGTAGTGGTTGATGTTCCCCCAAAGTTTGGCATGTTATTGTCAAAATCTTGGATAAAACGGCTTGGGGGAAAATTGTAGATGGACCTCACATATGATACTATTCCTATGTTTGGGGGGGAGCATATAAGACTCAGGACTGTACAGAGAATATCAGCTGGCCTATATTATTAGTGATGAAGAAGACCCCACCAATCATCCTATCTTTTCCCTTGATACTGATTTGGGATCTAGCTTATTGCATCTCACTAATGTCCCTAAACCTCCTCTTGAAATCAGAAAATCGTCCCTTAATCTCTATGAAGATTCTCCTCTAATTACCTATGTTTGGAAAATGTTCTTTAATGGAGCCTCTTCTAGGGAGGGTGTTGGTGTTGGGTTGGTACTTGTTTCACCTATTCAAGATATTATATCTCTATCATACAAGTTAGAATTTGAAGCTACCAATAATGTGGCAGAATATGAAGGTCTTGTATTGGGTTTGAGGGTTGCAAAAGATATGGGGATTAAAGAGATAACAGTGTTTGGATATGCTGAGTTGATTGTCCAACGAATCAGAAATATTTATCAGTCCAAACACCCTCAGCTCAGAAGTTACATAAATGAAGTATGGGACCTCATTGACAGTTTTTTCTTGGCTTTCAACATTTCATTTATTCCAGGAGAAGAGAATGTCCTGGCTGAATCTTTGGTTGTTTCAGCAAGAAATTTCAGAGTTCCTCTACCACCTAGGCTCAGGTATGTTTTAGAAGTAAAATATAGTCCCTCTATACCTGACAATGTCAAGCATTGGAAGGTGTTTGAGGATGATCTTGAAATCAAAATATTCCTAGAAGTTGTGGATGAGTTTTTTTCATTACACATTGATCAAGATCTTGGTTCTGACATAGATCCTCATGTTGATGTTTTTCTGAAAAATATTGTTGATCATCATAGTGTTCAGCTACCCAAAAATCACATCCCAAAGGGACTAATCCCCCTATAAAGGTTATTTGACATAAATGATGTGGAAGTAAAAGGTAAAATATCAAATGATAATGTTGATGTAGCTGAGTGCAATATTGGAACAGAGGAGGATCTATAATTTGTCATGTTGTCTAACAACTTGTCAAAGGAGCAGAGGGTTGAGTATACTGAGCTATTAAAATAATTTTCTGATGTGTTTTCTTGGACCTACAAAGACCTCAGAAGATATGACACTGTTTTCATTGAACACAACATCCTGTTGAAGGAAGAATCCAAACCATTTAGGAAGAAGTTAAGATAGATAAATCCTATCTTACTTCCTATTATGGAAAGGGAGGTGAAGAAGATTTTGGATTCTTAGATTATTATGCCTTTGAGATATTATAAGTGGGTGGACAACTTGTTCCTAGTGAGAAATAAGAGTGGATAAATCATACTCTGTGTCGATTTCAGGAACCTGAACAAAATATCCAAGAAGGACAACTACCCACTGCCAAATATGGAACACATATTATAGAGGGTAACGAGTGCATCCAGGATTTCCATGATTGATGGATTTTTTGGTTACAATCAAATCTATGTTCTTCCTGAAGATAGAGAAAATACAACCTTCACCACTCCCTGAGGCACATTCATGTATGCCAAAATGCCATTTGGATTAATGAATGCAGGAGCAACCTTCTAGCGAGCTATGGACATCACCTTCATTAGGGAGAAGGATAATTTTGTGGTCATCTATTTGGATGACATAACAATCTTTTTTGGATATGATAAAGAACATTGTTGTCATCTGAGGAAATTATTCTTGAAATGAAGAAGGTTTGGTCTCTTCTTAAATCCAAAGAAATCATTGTTTACCATGAAAGAGGGAAAATTGTTGGGACACATAGTATCATCTGAGGGGGTCAAAATTGATTCAAGCAGGGTGGAAGCTATTCAAATATTGTCACTTCCCAGATCCAAGAAGGAAGTCTAGTCTTTCCTGGGAAAAATCAATTTTCTAAGAAGGTTTGTTTCAAATTTTGTTGAATTGGTGAAGCATATCACAACCATGCTCAAGAAGGGGAGTGAAATAATGTGGACTGTTGAGTCCATAGAATCCTTCAATCAAATTAAGAAGGCCTTGATTGAGGCACCTGTTCTTATCAGTCCGGATTACTCCAAGGATTTTCTGATTTTTTCTTTTGCTTATTTTGATATTGTGGTAGTTGTTTTATTGCAGAAAAACGTTGAAGGGCTAGAGCATCCTATTTCATTTTTTAGTAGAGCACTAAGAGATGCAGAGGTGAAATATGAAATCATGGAGAAATAGGACTTTGCATTGGTGAAAGCCCTCGAGACCTTCAGAATCTATGTTTTCCATTCAAGGGTTATTGCATACATCCCTTAAGCTACTGTGAAGGACATTCTCATTCATCTTGTCATAGATAGAAGAAGGGGTAAGTGGATTGCCAAAATCCTTGAGTTTAATCTAGAAATAAAGCCCACCAAACTAATTAAAGGCCAAGGTTTAGCCAAGCTATTGTATGAATCTAATTATAAAACTTTGGGGGTTAACTTCATCAACACTTGCTCAAAAAGTCAACAAGCTAAAGTGCCTGATAAAATCCCTCAGGATGACCCCCCATTGGCATAATGCACCTAGTATAAAGACATTATATATTTTCTGCAAGAGTTGTGACCTCCAGATGGAATGGGGAAGAGAAAGGAAAGATATCTAAAGATCAAAGCAATTAGATATTGCCTTATTGACCAGGTCTTGTACTGAAAATACCCTTTAGGTGTGCTTCTAAGATGTTTAGACCCATAGGAGGCCCAAAAGATTATGTTTGATTTTTATGACATCCTATGTGGGGGACATCATTTTTGGAGAACCATGGCCTATAAAATTCTCAGGGCTAGGTATGTTTGGCCTACTCTATTCACTGATGTCTGTGAAAAAGTTAGATCTTGCATCAAATGTCAGAAATTCTATGGAAAGAAGAAGCTCAAGTCTCTACCATTGAAGCCTATGGTAGCTTTAGGACCCTTTCAGCAGTGGGGCCTAGACTTCATTGGGGAAATTCATCCTGCTTCAAGTGGTCAACACAGGTGGATCTTAACTGAAACAGATTATTTCACCAAGTGGATAGAAGTTATTCCCACAAGGAGTGCTTCTCATAAACTGATCATTAGTTTTCTTGAAGATATTATGGCAAGGTTTGGTTGTCTGAACATAATCATTATTGATAATGCTACATACTTCAAGGTTGAACCATTGATCAAGTTTTGTGAGTAGTTCAAAATTTCATTAATCCACTCTACCCCCTACTACCCTCAATGCAATGTATTAGCAAAGACCCCTAACAAAATCCTGGTAAAGATCATCAAAAGACTACTAGAGGAAAACAAGAAAGCATGGGATTCAAAGCTTAATTTTTTCTTGTGGTCTGATCGAGTGACAAAAAAAAGGTCCCTAGGTATCTCTCCTTTCCAACTTGTATATGACACTGAAGGAGTTTTTCCTTCCCATCTCACCCTATCCGTGGAAAAATTCTTTCAGGACTACCAAGGAGAACCTAATATGATCAGAATAATTCATCAACTGGTAGAAGTCCAACAAACTATAGAGCAAGCGATGGATATAGCACGTGACCATGGTAGAAGATCAAGAAAGCTTTTGATAGGAAGAGAAGAAAGGAAGAATTTTGACTAGGATATCTAGTACTTAAGTGGGATGCTCCCAGACAAGATAGATACAAACATAGCAAATTTGAGGCCCTTTGTATCAGTCCATTCAATATTCCTGAAGCATTTCCAAACAACACTTATAAATTGAACAATTTGGAGGATAATGAAGTTTTTGGTGGCCTTGTAAATGGGCATTTTATGAAAAAGTTCTTTTTTTGAGACATAAGTGGCTCCCATGTCTTTGTAAATATTGTTTTTGTTTTTGGTTTTTGGTTTTATAGGTGACTCCACAACCCAACAGAAGGCGACTGGAGCTACAAAGGAGATCTTAGAGCCTCGCAGGGATGAATCTGTCCCCCATGGAGCCAAATTTTATCACATGTTTCTGCAGGGGGGATGTTTTTCCCTTAGTTTTGGCCTCTAGGTGAAAAATGGTGAAGAAAGAGGCTAAACACCCACTAAATGGCGCTTATCCTAATTTCATCGAGGTCAATGTGATTGTTTTGTGTGCTGAGCTAAGAGGCATATAGATCTGGGAAGATGAGATCTGAGCACTCTATATTTACGCTCGTTGATCATATCGGCGTCCCAACATGCGCGGTTAATAAAATTTGTAGGACGGGTCGGGGATGAAACCACAATTTTTTGAAGCTAATACATGTCAGTCAGAGACACACATCAGGCCCAAAAGAATAGAAGAATCAAACTTCTTTTCATGGCCTCGATATGGGCATGTGAATTTAGTTCCCTATCTCGGGTCAACAAGTGGTCATTCCCCTATCACTTTCACTCCCTCACACCTATCCTCCACTCACCGTATCGCTGGAACCTATCCCTTCATCACCTCCCACCACCTACACCACTTGGCTCCACATCACCTCCATCCCATTACACCTCAGCTTCTGCTTGTGTGGTCCCCATGCTATCCTCAGTCTCCTTTTCCCAACCATGGTTGTCCACCTAACTATCTCATGTCTTCTATTCCATATTGAGCATGCTAATCACTTCATCGGTAACCACATTCCTTTGTCAGGCTTCCCCGCAAGCATCTGGCTTAGACCCAGATAGAAAAATTCTAAGGATGCCATGTCCTATAGGTGCAGAGTTGACTTAGGCCTTCTCAATCCTAATGAAAAATTATTAAGGTTGGTTGGTGGTGTTTGAACATCGTTTCCAACATAAATGAAAATCCCAAGAAAGGACTATCAGTAAGTCGGCTCAGCTGCAGAACCTTCCCGAAACATGATTATGTCTGACAAGAGCTCACTTCTGACAGGAGACTGCATGCATAGTCTGGCAGGAAGAATGTAGACGTAATGGATTCAATGCAAAGACTTGAGCACGCTTCTGGGGTTTTTCTCTGAGTATACATGATTCATTCTCATTTTTTGTTATGGTCGATGGTTGAGCTGAGCTCCCAATTTGTAAATATTTAATGAAGCCTTTGGTTCTATGGTTATTTACTTGTATTTGAGACTTGTTGTTTAATGTAAGTCAGTTCCCTTTCATCTCGTTGTACCAGATGTGTTAAGACACTCGGGCATGGATGATCCAGTCGATGGTAGTTGTGTTCTTGTGATGTAGGTTTGATCACAGTGGCATCACGACTAGTTTTAATCAGTTTCTTGTGATTGTTTTTCCCCTTACGCTAAATGAATCTAGCATGGATGATCCAATCGGGTTGTTATTATTGAATTGTGATGTATATTTGATTTCAATTAAGTAATAAATTCATTCAGTTCCTTGAAATCTTGAACCAAGCGGATCTTGTCTTCAGATTTTTTCCTCTTTAAGATGCTGGAAGACTGGATGTCCATAGAAGACTTCTTCATTCTTCTCAAAGTTCTTCCCCCTATTCACCCTTGCTACAACTTACTGACTGAATTTAGATTGAGACCTCACTTGCCTGTGCATTCTAGCCTAGTTTTCTGAGTTAAAGAGATATAATCTTGAGACTGCATCCATTATACCATCCTTTAAACTATTCACTATGATATACACATTGATGGGTATTGGTCTTACCTCTGCAGCAATCAAGAGGTAACTTCCAATTCTAACAATGTCCAAAAATATTTGGCTCTTGGCCCTTTTATTATGGTAGTTCTACATCTACAACATCGTGTGCTTAGAATTCTCCTCATATGGGTAAGGTCTATATGAGGTGAACTAGACTTCACCAAGCTCCTTAGCCTACAATCTAATCCTGAAGATCTACCTTCTCTCCTCTCCTCTAGCTCAACATCTTGCAAAATAGTTCATACCAAAACATTACATATCGCATCAACTCATACATGTCTACGATAATGCAAATCCAACTACTAACTAAATCGGAACAACTACAAAATCCCTCAAAAATACATAACTCTTCCACAATACCTCAGTATCAGTATTTATACATATTTTCTCTTCAGCCATTACAATTCGTTACCAAAACCCTAACCCTACCAATGTTAGGTCTTTCTCCCATGTGCGCATGTTGTTCCTCCATCCAGTTGTCGCTTTCCTTGTGCATGCTGCATTTCCTTCCATCTGTTTCTTTACTTTCTACATGCTTTCTGTCCCCATGATCATCCTTCTTTCCACTTTGGCCTGTTGCCAAAAGTCAGTGACAATATCCTTTGGGATATTGAACCTAGCTATGATATGGTTAAAAATGAACATGGCAGTAGTTTCCCCATCATTATTAAATGTCAGCATAACTTTGACCCACTTAGTAAAGTAGTCTACTACTATGATGATATAGTGATGCCCCCTAGCATAAACTAGGTGACATGTGGTGAAATCAATCCCCCACTTGGTGACATGACCGACAACAATAAATGGAAACATAGGAGTTGGGTGTGCCCACATATTTTGAGAGAATATCTAGCATGGGTGACACTTCTTGAGCGCCACAACACAATTTTTTATTAATGAGAACCAACAGTATCCTTCACAAAGAATCTTTTGGGTTGTTTCCAACCTAGACAAATGATTGCCACATGCTCCTGTGTGGCAGTTGTTCAAAACAATCTCTTCTTCTTCGTGACTAAGACATCATCGAAGAATGCAATCCACCCTTTGACAATACAAAGTGTCATTGAGGATGATATAGTTTCATTCTTGGTGTCATAATTTTCGATACTCATCATGAGAATCAGAAGCAGACCACTTGAAAGTTTGAAGATACACATGTATATCTCCATACCATGGCTCCAAATATGCGATCAAAAAAATATCTTCATTATTTGGTGACTCTTTGGGAGAAATATCTCCACTTTCAACTTGAAGTTTTGAGATTAATTCCACAAAGACCAAGTACTTTTTATATTTCTCCGAAATGAAATCCAAGTCAAACTCTTGCAGGACAACTATTCTTCGATTGGCTTTTCTGCTGATGACCTGTCGTGTTAACACATATTGAAATGGGTTGACGATGACTATGATGGTGTTCTTGCGAAGTAATATATAGTGATAGAACCATTGGACATCATGAACATCTACCAAAGAGAGTTTCTCAACATGTGAGTAGTTGAGCTCTAGTCCAACTAGGCCTCAACTAAGATAATAGATAATGTTCTCTTCGAGCACGTCATCCTCTTGGACCAAAACCATGCCAATTGTAGACTCTACGAAAGCCAAAGACAACAATAAATCCTTACCATAATCATGAGGACTAAGCAGAGGGGTAAATTTCATGGCGTGTTTCAATGCTCAAAAGAGTGTTGAGATTCTTCATCCCAATAGAATGGGACCCCCTTTTTTCAAAAGATGCAGGAACCCTTTAGTTATCTCGGCATAATTAGCAACAAAACTTCAAAGAAAATTTTATTTCCCTTGTAGACTTTGAAGCTAGGGAATTGTGCATACAGGAGGAAATTGAACTATTTCCTCAACCTTTATAGTATCCAACATGATCCCTCTTGTTGACACGATGAAACCCAATAAGCATCCAAATGTGACGCAAACACTGCACTTGTTCAGATTCAAGCGAATATGGTAGTAGCGACACCTCTCAAATATTAGTCGTAAATGGGCGGGATGATCGGATCTCTTATGAGAATGTGATTCCAAATCATTGAGATATTCCTCGACTATGTGTTTGAGGTCATGAAAACAAAATGACATGGCCCGCTGAAAAAGTAGCTCCAGCATTCTTTAGGCCAAAAGGAATTTTTTGATACACGAATGTACCCCAAGGACAAATAAAATCTATTTTGTGTTGGTCCTTGGGCTTGATCTGAATTTGAATATACTCAGAAAAACCATCCATGAAATAAAATACCTCACAAACCACACATTCATTGATGATCTGATCATTAAATAGGGTTGGAAAATTGTCTTTCAAGAAAGCTTTGTTCAAGTCAAGAAAATCCATACATACACGAACTGTACCTTGCTTCTTGTTGACTAGAATAGAGTTCGATACCCATTCCATCAATTGCATGAGGTAGATGAAACTAGATTTAATAAGTTTCTCTACTTCAACCTTTATCACTGCTTATTTCGTGGATTGATTAATCGAAGCTTATGTGGGACATGTTTGACATCAATATAAGTTGTTATCTTGTGCTCAACAATATTTGGGTCTATGCATGGCATCTCCTCATAAGACCAGGAAAAAACATCATGGAATTCTTTAAACAATTTAGTGTAGATTTGAATCTCTTCGGGAGATCAATCTGCTCTGACGAAGACATTTTCCACGATGCTAAGGGTTTTGGAGATATTGATAGGAATCATTTTATCAATACTTTCCATGTTTTTATGAGGAAAATCTCGCTATGGCTAGGGGAAAACCACAACAGATGGACATGACTGCAGAAATCAACTCTATTCTCAGGTATGCTATATAAACAAATATGCTAACAAGACAAGATAAATATCCTACCTCATCCAGACATTCGATGAAGTCCACCATTGAGCATTTGAATCAAATAAATACACCTACAATTTGTCCTCAACAACCAAGAAACACAAGTGTATGGTGATAATATATAATGTTAGAACATTCCATAGAATAATCCATCAATGTTCATAACAAATATGCCGATGGAATAATAATTCAAATATTTGCAAGACGTTAATTGGATGAGAAAAGAGTATTTCTGTTAAAATGTAATCAACATAAGTGAATGAATTAGAAAATTCCATGTCAGCATGGTTCAGAACTGAGAAACTAAGTCCCTTCCGGTCGGGCCTCCACCACTTCAATCCTCCACCAAAGGCAAGCTCATATAAGAGAGACAATGAGGTTCTCAATCAAGTAGGGAAGAGCTTTGGGGCTACACAATGTGTTCAGACTTAAAAGGATAAAGGGATGCAGACTCAATCTGAAGTGAACAATTTCTCCATAGCAACTTTTCTCTCGAAAATGAATTCTTCTCTTCTTTTCCATAGCTTGGATTTGACCCATTTATAGCCTTCAAGTGGAACTGAAGGGTCGATTCAAAATGTTTCCAGTATATGAAAGGTCAAGGATCATGGATTGCTTGATGTGACATGGAAACCCAACACCATTTTTTAATTTTGGGCATAAAACCCGATGTATGCGGGTTGGATGAAGGAGCATCGCTCCCAAGCCATCCATGTGCTAGCCAGCCAGCCCACTCAGTGCATTCAAGGAAGAGAGGCACCAACCCTCTCATATTTTGAATTTGAATTAAGGGAATTTAATATTTGTAAGGCTATTAGATCCAAAAGGCCGTGTCTATACACAGGATTTAGATGTGGATAACCTTCAATGGTTGTAAGGCTAGGATCTAGATCAAATCTAGACTACACAGCCATTTAATTGAAAATTCAATGTAATTGAATAGAGTAGGTGAGGATGGAGGGAAGAGGTCGAAGAGCCCCCCCATGTAAAGTATATTTTGATATTGTTTTGGATAGGTAGCAAGAGTTAGAAGAGCAGATAAAGAAGGAGTCGAGACTCTATAAAAGTCTGAGCTCAAGAACACCTTGTAAAGGAGGCATTTCATATTAATATAATCAATTGTTTTTCTTGCATGTTATTCTGTGGTTGCATAAATGTCTTGGTGTGTTCTTTATATGTTGTATATGTGTGTGTTAGTATGCATTTGTAGGGACAGATAGGTTATGCTACCTGTTGGGTTCTTTGATTTGAATTTTGGGGTTCTTTGTGGTCTCATTCCAAGAGGGCGTGACAGAATGCTGCAGGTTCTGAAAGCTAGTGCATAGAGTACATTTCCAATTCTGTGGAATTTGGACAAGGACGCGCCAGGAGGGTGCACCAGCTGAAGTCTTAAACTCAAGGAAAGATATCAAGGTTGTTGAATACCTTGGAGACAGGACTGTGCAGAGGAAAGACAAAGAAGAAGACAGAATCTCTGAGGAGTTCTATAGAAAATCTTCCAGGAGGACTAGAGCCATCACACAAAGTGTAGGAGATAACTCTTACTTGATTTTAGGGAGAAGACAAAATCACTATGGGATTCTATGAGGAGAGAATCTGTCAGGAGGGCATTGAATTGGTTTGTAGAGAGAGAGAGAACAGGAAAGAACTCTTTTGAGTTTTGGAACAGAGAAGCATACAAGGGATAGGACCTTCATAGGGTTGTTGAATACCCTGCAGGATCAACAAGGAGTTTCTTGAGCAAGAGACTGCCAAGAGGGCATCAAATTCTCCATCTAAGGGAGAAGAAAGGTTTAAATCGCTTAGAGTTCTGAGAAATAGAAGAGATTAGGACAGATAGCACCTTCGTGTGTGCAAAGACCCTATAGGAATCACAGAGGTCAAGGAAACCTTTCAAGGTTTCAGAGAAGAGAAGCTCAGGAGGAAAAGTGCCTTTGTGCACAAGAGAAACAGCTGCAAGGAGCGCAGAAGTCGGAGAATCATTCAAGGATTCAAAGAGGACAAAGCTTAGGAGGGAGAGTGCTTTCATACACAGAGCCCTACAAGTAATCGTAGAGGATGAAAGAAAACCTTTGGAGGGTTTGAGTTTGAGGAAGCTTGGGAGGGAAAGCGTTTTCAAAGAACGTGGATAAAAGTTGAAGTCACATACTTTGTAGCAGGAAGCAAAGGTCGAGGCCTTTGATAATTTGAATTCTTCCAAGGTTCAGGAAGAAATAGAGAACCCACAAGCAGGACAGAACAATTGTCATTGGATCAGATGAGGATAAGATCTGGACCGTTGAAGTTTCACGTCTAGGAAGCAACACGAGAGCACAATGGAAAAGAGTAGATCTGGTCCATCAAATCTAACTCATACAACTGATAGCCATCAGATCTATTGAAAGGAGCACAAGGTTTAAACCCTTGCAAGCAGAGGAGAGAACCTAAAAAGTCCAGAAACGACCAAAGCATCGGGATTTCAGGGTTCGGAACTTCGGAGGTTTCGAGGATATGAGACCAGGAGACTAGAGGTCATGGGTCACGAAATCCCAAAAGGATCAGGACCGTCCATTTTGAAGGAAAGGTGGCAGATATCTGGGTCATATCGTGGATTCAGGTATCATGAGCTGGGAGGCTGAGGCCTTTGCTCTACAAAGTCCCAAGTCATGAGATCGTGATGCGATCTGAATTGTAGATCGAGGAGGAAGGAGAGCCATGAGATCTGGCATCTTGATACATTGCGTATCAGATATTTAGGGTTTGTAGGAACTTCCTTTTGACTGTAGAAGTCACAAAGTGTCAAGTGCCAAGGGCTCGGGTGAACATACGTCACGTCCATCAGGTGGGGACTGTGTGGTTCACAGGGGGACACTCATCACCTGGGAAGGAGTCAACATCCTACTGACTTATCTCACTTCGGAGGTTCGCTAGAGGAGAGCACGAGAGCTCGACACCCCAACTCGCAAAGCTGCGAAGTTGCGAGAGGTGCTAGTTGTTAGCCCTAGCTGGTGGTCATTGGTAGAAGCGCTAGAGAGAAGGGGCTATACCCATATCGTCATCTCAGTTATCGGGATGTTGGAAAATAAGAGTCAAGGGTCTTCGACTCACAAACTCATGAATTGTGAGTTGCGAAAGGTGCTTGTGCCAAGGCCAGTTGTGGTCGCATGAGGGTGAATCTCGTGCCTAGTGCTTGTTCGCACAAGTGGAGTTTTCGAAGGACCTGTGGATTCGTTGAAGGTTCCATAGGGAATCAAAGGAGCCACTTCATCTCAAGGAGATTTGAATGATCCTGTGAGTGGATCTCGACCTGCAGGATGGGGGTCTACGTCAATTGGTATCGGAGCCTGACTTTGTTTGTATATTGTAGGTAGAGGAGGTAGAGAAGATAGAGGAAAACACTATGATACACATCAAGTGGTATCAGAGCTTGACTCCATTTTCATATTGCAGGCAGAGGAAGCGAGAAGATAAAGAGTACTCTGATATGCATCAGTTTGGTATCAGAGGCAGCTTGCAGAGACAAGTAGATGGAGACAGAGTATTGGGACTCTGTGGTGATTGTTTGTAGGTAGGAAACACTCAGGAAGATAGTCAGGAGGACTATAAAGGGGAGGTTGGAAGCTCTCATTTGTAGAGTGACAACAACAAGTTTTCCAGGAGGGTAGACAGGAGTAGAGAGATGGCTACTGAAGGCCATGCACGCAATGGAAAGAATATTTGTCAATAACAGAGTAATGATGCAATGAACAAAGAGCTCACCAATATCAGAGAGAGGATGGATCAGATGGCATTGCGGATGTAGCAGGATGCAATATCAAGATGGGTATATGAATGGCCCATGAAGACAATGGTAAAATGGATAGTTAGGGAATTGGTGGCTAGAAGATAAAAGAGGTTGATGAGAGGATGGCTGAGGCATGTTGAAAGGCTCAAGGATGAGCTGATGGAAATGGTCCAGATATGTGAACCAGAGGCTGGGAGAAATCCCAGTGATGAGGATAAACTGATATCACTGGATGATCTCATAAACTGCCAAGAGGGCAGAAAAGAAATTCCCAATTGACAAGAGGGCAATGAAATGAGGTTGTTGCAGGATATCATAGACTGTCAGGAGGACAATGAGGTAATTTCACATTTCTAGGAGGGAAATGAGATGACATCACTAAGGGATCTCATAGACTTCCAAGAGAAAAGAAAAGAAATCCCATATTGCCAGGAGAGAAAGGGAGAGTAGGTGAGCTCAGAGCTGAGTTCAGGGATGATTTTAAGGATGAAAATTTATTTTAAAATGCAAAAACCTTAGTGAATCTTACTCATCCTTCATATGTCAACTATAAATGATTGGCGATTTTTTTGTAAAAGTATTCAAATTTTTAAGGATTTTATATAGTTTTTATAAAATATTGGTGATTTTTAAGGTAAAATAATTTTATCCTATAGAATTTGGGCGAATCATTTTTAAAATAGTGAATCTTGTTTTTGGAAAAACCATGGAAAATTATCCCATGAGCAAAATTTATCCCCTAAAATCATCCATGGAGTTCATATCAGCAAGGAAAGCTGACAGAGAAGGAGGATCAAAACTGCTCTCTGATCATTGGAGGAATTCGAATATTCCTTCCATGTCACCCAGGGGAGGCAAAAGTTTGGCTTGCCGATGAAGCAACAACAGTAGGAGAAGGACAACTAACTTTGACTGTCAAAGAAGAATTGGAGCATATATTAGAGGCTTCCCAAGCAAGGGGAGATGAGCATTTCAAGGAAAGGCTCAATAGTTTCAGCCAGGAAGCTGAAGCAAGGAAAACAAGTACAACACTAAAGCTGACAGCAACAGAGGAGAAGGTAGATGAGGTGCTCACTCCAAGGGAGATGGAGTTGGATATGCTAGAGGATTGGCTGAACAATCCAAGGCCAACATATGACTGTCGAGAAAAAACAATCATGTGAATTGCAAAGGAGGAGAATTTCGAGGAATCGCTCATAGATTTCAGCCAAGGAGCTGAACAACCAATGATGATCACTACCATATCGAGGTATCTAGTGGAAGATGAAGGGAAATTCCAGGATCAGAAGCAGCTGGAAAGAGTTGGACTTGGTCCAACATAAGGAGAAACAACAGCAGAGCTGTCATAGAGAGAAGTTGAGCAACAACTCAGTGATGTGACTGCAAAGCTAAACTTTGCAACAGATTGGACACTTAATTTCACATGGGATGAAGAGGATGACATGGGAGATCATGATGACCTTCCCATTTGTAGAAAGAAATTTCAGCAGAAGAGTCTTCATGAACAAAGCCCGACATTGCAACAACTGGATGAAATGATCTAGCAGATCAAGAAGCTGATGTTGAAGTCAGTACAAGAGACTGCCAGCAGGTTGAAGCTGAGCAGAAGGGAGACAAAAGAAACAACAGAGCAGTGGAAGAAGCAGTAGAAACAACAGAGATATGAAGCAGAGGAATAGCTCCAAAGAGTTGTTTGGGATCCAGGAGGATTTTGTTGGGTATGTGTTATATTATTTGTACGAGTAGTAGTGTCTGAGCGCTTGCGCCAGGCACGCAGGGGGGTTAGAGGGGAGGCCGCTAGGCCCCCCCTCGGGGGGTGCAGGGGGCCGAATCCCCCTGCACGGGGATTCGTGGTTAGCGCCCCCCAAAAAAATAAATTGGGCCGACATATTTTTGTCGGGCTGACATATTTCCGGGACCACGTGATATTAGGTGGTTTTTTGGCACATGGTTTTTTGTCGATGGTTTTCTATTTTCGGTTAAGGGATTAGGGTTTTGGACTAATCCAGGTCATTGGGTTAGGGTTTTGGATGCCGCTGGCTCCTATATGTATATTGTATTGTAAACAATGTAACACAATGTATGAATATAATATATGCTGGTTTTCCTGGTTTGGGTTTCCAGGTGAAAAATCTCTGTCTAATGTTTATATTTTCCATTGTATCTTTTCTACTCTTTTCTGAATATCAGTTTGCAGTAGATATTGTACAAGGTTAGAATTTACATTTGGTATTAGATCTTTATTGGCTTCAGGGGGACGCCTTTGTCGTCAAGGGTTTGGCTCGGGACTGTGATAAGCCTTGTTACAATGGGAGATCTGCGGTATTGTTTTTTAGGTGAAAATAAATGGCAAGCAATTCGAAGATGGAGATCGAGAAGTTTAATGGGAAAATCTTTGAGTTGTGGAAGCTCAAGATGGAAGATCTTTTGGTGGACAGAGATCAGTGGATC
>JZKD02S0099467.1:307857-347127 GCA_000966675.3 Picea glauca
CAAGTATCACTTTCTATGGGAACAGGTTGCAAAAAAGAACATCAGAGTTGAGTATGTGGGCACAAAAGAACAAGTGGCAAACATCTTTACAAAACCACTTCCACGGGAAGCCTTTAAATATCTTCGCCAAAGACTTGGAGTTATTTATACTCTAAAAAAGAATGTTTTTTTAATGATTTTTTAATGCTTATCTTATATGTCTTAGATGTACACAAGGAAGCACCATAAGAGGATAGTCTATCAAGGGGATCAGCCCCAGATGGAAAGATACCTTTTCCATTGATGACAAAGGGGGAGAGATTTATCAGATGCAGAGGACAGAGGCATGGTTCCAGGGGGAGTA
The DNA here is from genome assembly GCA_000966675.3 of Picea glauca. Classification (NCBI taxonomy): domain Eukaryota; kingdom Viridiplantae; phylum Streptophyta; class Pinopsida; order Pinales; family Pinaceae; genus Picea; species Picea glauca. Next base: position 308,201 of record JZKD02S0099467.1, read on the forward strand.
GATTTATCATATGCAAAGGAAAAAGGCATGGTTCCAGGGGGAGCAAATGTATCATATGCAGAGGAAAAAGGCATGGTTCTAGGGGGAGCATCAGTGATATGATTTCAATATTGCATCAGAGTGTTTCCATCAATGCCAAAGAGGGAGATTGTTGATTAAGGTTGGTTTTCATTGATGTCAACCCTTGAAGAAAGCCCGTATCACAAGGGTTTGGGTAATGGGCCCAATATTGTTTGATGTAAATATGACTCATTATTGTTTTTTCATGGTTGATAAGAAGTAAATATGGATGAAATCCAAAGTGGTCCCCTTATGATGAAAGCCCTCACGGGAAGACGTTGTGTGGGGTAAGAGAACCCATGATTAATTGTGGAATAATAAGATGAAGGAAAGTGAACTTGTTAGGGAAACTATCCTATATGTATATTTCTTGTCATTTCATTTCCGGTGGTATGTGAAACATCACATAATTCCTCATGGTTAGAGAGTTATGGCCATGAGAAGTTGGAGACCCCGGGTTTGGGTAATGGACCCAAGTTTGTTTGATGGGTAATAGCATGAGTTATGATATATTTTCAGATAATACTATTCTATATGGATAGTACATGTCATGCCATTTCTGGTGGTATTTATAACATCACATAACTCCTCACGGTTTGAGATTTATGGCCTTACAAAGTTGGAGGACCCTCATATGTCATCTAGAAGCCCCAAAAGGTCAAAGTAGTCAAAGTGGTTTAAGAGANTGATGAGGGCTTTTGGTTGTGGTACATGTTGAGTACATGGTTGAAACAAGTAGTTGATGAGTTGGTGCACATACATGAGGTGTATAGTTGATGATGTTGGTACATATTGATGAGTGATAGTTGATGAGTAGTTGAAAAATGATTGGTACATACTTGGTACATGGTTGAATGCACTTGTTTATGGTATAGATTGATTACAGGTTGGTGCATGGTTGATGCACTTGTTTATGGTACAGGTTGATTACAAGTTGAGGTACAGGTTGGTGCATTGTTGATGCACTTGTTTAGGGTACAGGTTGATTACAGGTTGATGCATGGTTTAGATTTATTGGTTCAGGTTTACAACGATATATCTCACAGTGATAGTGTGACAGTGGTTCCATCGTTCTACTTCTACTTCAGGGTGGCAGGACAGGGCAAGGACAGGTGGATGTAGCCACCTTTTGGTTGTAGCCAGAGAACATTGGGGGTTGTAGCTTCCTTCTAGTTGTAGCTAGAGAATTGGGGAGTTGGATCTTCCCTCAGGTTGTAGCCTGAGAAACTAGGGGGTTGGAGCCTCCTTCCAGTTGCAGCTGGAAAACAAAGGAAGTTGGTGCTTCCANGTTGATGAGTAGTTGACACATGATTGGTACATACTTGGTACATGGTTGGATGCACTTGTTTATGGTACAAGTTGATTATAGGTTGGTGCATGGTTGATGCACTTGTTTATGGTACCAGTTGATTACAAGTTGAGGTACAGGTTGGTGCACGGTTGATGCACTTGTTTATGGTACAGGTTGATTACAGGTTGATGCATGGTTTAGATTTATTGGTATAGGTTTACAACAGTATATCTCACAGTGATAGTGTGATAGTGGTTCCATCATTCTACTTCTACTTCAGGGTGGCAGGATGGGGAAAGGACAGGTGGATGTAGCCACCTTTTGGTTGTAGCCGGAGAACATTGGGGGTTGTAGATTCCTTCTGGTTGTAGCCAAAGAATTGTGGAGTTGGATCTTCCTCAGGTTGTAGCCAGAGAAACTAGGGGGTTGGATCCTCCTTCCAATTGCAGCTAGAAAACAAGGGAAGTTGGTGCTTCTAATGAATGTAATTCTTCAATACATATAAGAAAAAACATTCTGTGGTTTTCTCCCGATTTGGGTTTCCACGTAAAACACTTGTGTACTGTGTATGTGTGTGATTATTTATTTATTACTGCTCATTATTGGATAATAATTCTACATGTATATAACATTTGAAGAAAAAGGATTATAATTACGCTATTACTGATTCACCCCCCCTCTCAGTAATCCAACAAATTATAACAAGTGTAGATCCAAATCCATACTAGGAAAGATAGAGTGATGGAATTGTGGGAAGAAAAGACATTTGAAGAAAGACTGTCGAGCTCCAAAGAAACAAAGAGATGGACAATAGTATAAAAATTAGGAAGCAAATGTAACAGGTGATGTGCTACAAGATGATTTGTTTATTTCTATAGATAATATTTCTGAGTCTTGGGTAGTATATTCAAGGGCTTCATTTCATGCCACACCCCATAGGAAACATTTTCTAGATTGTGTTCAACGTGATTTTGGACAGGCTCATTTGGGTGATTATGCACCATGAAACATTGTTGAAATGGCAAAGATAAAAATAAAGAAAAGGAATGGAAACCAGTGGTTTTTGAAAGAGGTAAGACATGTTCCATATCTAAGGAAAATCCTAATTTCAATAGGGTAGTTGGAAAGTGAAGTTTGTATATCTATATTTAAAGATAAGGTGTGGGAGGTCATGAAAGGATCACTTGTGATAGAAAAAGGAGAGAAGGTAGGTACATTGTATTTATGTATTGGTAATACTGACTCTTGTATCTCTTTAGCTTCTATAAGAGTGGATGCGGCACTGTGGAATCATAGGCTTGGACACATGAGTGAGAAGGGGATGCAAATAGTTCAAAAAAGAAATTTTTTTCCAGCTCTTAAACAAATTGATTTGGATTTTTGTGAGCATTGTGTTAGCACTAGAAGTCACTTTCAGATTGCATTGAAGGTAAGCCCAGTACCCATCATTTTATACAGTAAATGTAAATAAGTTTTAAGTGATCAAATGGAGAGGACTCAATGATAATAATTTTCTAACTCAGAAATATGGAATAGCATGCACCAACCATTGAGGCCTTGAATCAACTTCAGTCATTAAGTTGGAGTAAGGGTGAGTAGGAGGAATATTTAGTGAGAAAGGTGTAGAGGTACGCTATGAACATCAGATTTTCCAGCAACCTAAGGAGGAAAAACTTAAACACAAGGTCATATTGGATTAAAATTTCAAGGAAGATAAAAGAAATCATAATAGTACTATAATCAAACATTTATCATAATACAGTTACAACAATCCATGTGAATCAATCAAACATGAACTCTCTTAGTATCAAAAGAAAATAATATGGAGTACGGAAGCTTACTTAGATTAATCAAGTTGTCCCAAAAACAAATACATGACCAGAGAACTAGTGTTCTTCATAAAAATATTACAATAGCAGGGAGCCTGGCTCAACCATCCAGCCTTTACAAAATATGAAAATTGAGTATATATACTTAGAGAAATTGCTCCCTTTAGAAATTTGCTCTGGTCATTAAATTTAATTCTAGGCATCTTTACCTTCCTCTACTTGACTGCACTTGCGTTCTTCTGTCAGACACGATCTCGGATTGGTATGGGCTTTGAAGGAAAATTCACTGATAGAGGGTCCTTGGGTTGACAGTCTTCTTCCACAGCTGGCCTTTCCTTGCTTTCCATTTATGGGGTGAAACGAGGTTTCAACTACCTCCCCCCATTTCCATTAATTAACTTCATTGTGATTGGAATGGATCCTTACGCACATGAATGCTCTAGGAGACATTCATGACTCCTCCAAGTCAAGCCCAACATTTYGAAACCACAYAGATCTTCTAATGAAACCAAAACAAGTGCTTTTGGATCTTGGCACATCTCCTATCCATCATTCCATGTGACCTCGGGCCACGACCTTACGCATTTCCAATGAAATTTTGGGATTTCATCTTTTAGGGGTTCTCACTCCACTTTCTTTCAAAAGTCCTKATACCTGCTTCTACGAAATGGACCACTCTGATCAACAGTAAGACTTTMTTCAAAATGGATGACCACGATATTTTCCCTAACAATATGAAATGTCGGCTATTTGATGAGTGATGGCCCMTTTTTCTAGACCTTCTTTCCATGTGATCATGTGTTGAGACCAAGGGCTCAATTCTCAAACGTTTCCTGATTTCATATTTTGGGGGTCTCACACCTTGTTCCACTTTTGAAACTCGATCCTTGAAATCATGAGCCTGTTGATTGAATGGGAACTTATATTTCTCTTGGCCCCACCTTCTATGTGACTCTGGGTTGCGATTTTTAGCCTAACTCTTAGGCGCATAGAAATTTCACACATTGTGAATTCATGATGCACTCCATGCTCAAAATCCCGAGTCACAAAATCACGATGGTCAGATTGGTTGCCATGTGTCTCCTTTGATCGGATGACCCAGATTTACCTTTGATTGAATGTTCCAGATCTCCCTTTCGATCAACGAGTGTGATCTTTTCACTATTTTGCGTCTTGCGAGTTCCAAATAGTCTTCTCTTTGATCACTCTGACTCACAAAATTATGACTATGCTAATCGTGCACCATGTGTCCTTCTAATACCAATGGCTAAGATGGCATCGTGATTTTACGACTCTGTCTGACGTTATTCCTTATGCAACTGTATGGTCCCGATCAGTCGATGGTCATCGATCTGATCATATTGAAGGATCTTTTTCATTGAAGGGTGATATTGCTCATCGCTTGATTTGAATCCATACTAAAAGCTTCAAGTGTTGCACTTGGTGCTGACGACTACATCCTATGAACGACTACTGGGAAGACTGATAAAGGACTCAAGAAAATAAAAGGATCAACAACAAAGGCAATGAGAGACATGATTGGATTAGGAAAAAGATAAAGACTTAAGGTTGATATTTCTCAGGTGAGATGCTAAAGAAAACAAGTATATCGAATGGATGAAGACCAACAATAGAAAAATATAAGCTAAGAGGAGAATTTACAACTGGCCTGCAAAAGAGGAAAAACAAGCAAAAATTATAGACTTAGGTGGAAAACACAACTCACAAAGCATGACGGGTTTATGTGCTAACATTAGGCTCCATGGGGGATGGCATGCTCCCTGCAAGCTGCCAAGAACACATAATTGTAGTGCCTTTCTTTGGTTTATGGAGTCTCTTATTAAAACTAAACAAAATAAACATAAAACAGAGATGTTATTTACAGTGGTGGGATGCCGATTTCAACTTTAAACAAAAAAAAACTTTTCAGGAAGTGCCCATTTACATGGCCATTAAAAACTTCATCAGCCTCCAGACTCTGCAACTTGTAAGTATTATTGGAAAATGCCTTAGAAATATTGAAGGGTCTGATCCAAAGGGATTTGAATTTACCATGCTTGACCTTGTCCTGCTTGGGGGCATCCCATTTGAGCACTAGATCTCCCAGCTGGAAATCCTCTTTTCTTCTCTCCCTGTCAAAATCTTGCTTGGTTTTTTGTTGGCATTCATGTGCTCTATCTGTTACCTGCTCTCTGATCTACTACACTTCTACCAGCTGATGAATTATTCTAATCATATCATCATGATCACCATGGTGATCTTGAAAGAATTTCACCACGAGCAAGGCCAGTTGAGAGGGAAAATATTCTTCAGTTCCATATACAAGATGGAACGAAGAGATTTCGAGAGATATTTTCATTGTCACTCTATCATCCCACTAAGAAAACTTGAGCTTTGAATCCCATGCTTTCTTTTTATCCTCCAATAGTCTTTTAATGATTTTGATGAGGCTTTTGTTATAGGATTTTGCCAGTCCATTGACTTGGGGGTAGTATGGGTTAGAGTGAATCAACTTGATTCCAAATTGCTCGCAGAATTGGATTAATGGTTCAGCTTTGAAGGATGTTACATATTCTATGACGATTCTACTCGGGTAGTCGAATCTTGTTATGATATCCTCCAGGAAACTGATTATCACTCTGTGAGAAGAACTCTTTGTGGGATTAACTTCTATCCACTTGGTAAAGTAATCTGTGGCAGTCATGATCCATTTGTGTTGACCATTGGATGCAAGATGAATTTCCCCAATGAAGTCTAGGCCCCATTGTTGGAAGGACCTTGAATCAACCACGGGTTTCAATGGAAGGGGATTTAGTTGTTGCTTTCTTGATAATTTCTAACATTTAGCACATGCTCTAACTTTTGTGGAAACATTAGTGAACAGAGTATGCTTGAAATAACCATCCCTGAGAATTTTATGGGTCATCATTCTCCAAAAGTGATGCCCCCCACGCAAACTGTCATGAAATTCCAACATAATCCTTTGTGCTTCGTGTGGGTCTAAACACCTCAGAAGTACCCCTAGGGTATCTTTCCAATATAAATTTTTATCAACAAGGCAGTATTTAATTTCTTTGAGCTTTAAAGATCTTGCCTTGTTCCTTTGCATGCCATCCGGGGGTCTTAACTCTTGCAGAAAAAATATAATATCTTTGTACCAAGTGCATTCTTCTAGCAGAAAATTGTCCTAAGGAATTCTATTAGACAACCCAGCCTGCTAATTTTCTAAGCAAGTGTTGATGAAGTTAACCCCCAAAGATTCACAATTTGATTCAGCCAACATCTTGACTAAACCTTGACATTTGATCAATTTCGTGGGCTTGATCTCTAGATCAAATTCAAGGATCCTGGCAATCCATTTTATCCTTCTCCCATCTATGTTAGGTTGAATGTGAATATCCTTCACAGAGGCTAAAGGAACATAGGCGATGATCTTTGAATGCAACACATAGACTCTGAAATATTTGAGATATTTCACCAAGGCATAGGCCTATTTCTCCATGATGTCATATTTTTTCTTAGCATCCCTTAGTGCCCTACTAAAAAAGGAAATAGGTTTCTCAAGCCCTTCAACATTTTTCTACAGTAGAACAATGACCACTATATCAAAAGAAGCAAAAGAAAAGATCAGAAAATCCTTGGAGTAATCAGGACTAATAAGCATAGGTGCTTTAGTCAATGCTTTTTTGATTCATTCAAATGATTCTCTAGGTTCGACAACTCATTTTACTTAATTCCCCTTTCTGAGCATGGATTTGATATGATTCACCAATTCAGAAGAATTGGAAACAAACCTTCTCAGGAAATTAACTTTCCACAAGAAAGATTGAACCTCCTTCTTGGACCTCGAGAGTGACAAGGTTTTGATTTCTTCAACCCTACTGGGATCAATTCTTACTCCTTCAGCAGATACTATATGCTCCAATAACCTTCCCTCCTTCATGGAAAAAAATGATTTCTTGGGATTTAAGGAGATCCCAAACCTTCTGCATTTTAAGAATACTTTTCTCAGATGACATCAATGTTCTTCATCAGATCTAGAGAAGATTGTTATGTCATCCAGATAGATGACCACAGATTTATCCCTTTCTCCAATGAAGGTTATATCCATGGCTCGCTGGAAGGTCATTCCTGTGTTCATCAATACGAATGTCATTTTGGAATACATGAATGTGCCCCACCAAGTGGTGAAGGTTGTCATTTCTCTATCTCCAGGTAGGATAGAAATCTGATTGTAGCTAAAAAATCCATCAATCATGGAAATCCTGGATGCACCTGTCACCCTTTGTAATATGTGTTCCATCTTTGGAAAAGGGTAATTGTCCATCCTGGAGCTTCTATTCAAGTTCCTAAAATCGACACAGAGTCTAATTTCTCTGTTTTTTTTCCTCACCAGGACCAGGTTGGCCACCCATTTAGAATATCGCAACAAGACAATGATTTGGGCATCCAACAATTTATTCACCTCCCTTTCCATGATAGGCAACAACATAGGATTTATTTGTCTTACTCTCTTCCTAAATGGTTTGGCCTCCTCTTTCAATGAGATCTTATGCTCAATTATGCTGGTATCATATGTTTTGAGGTCTTCATAAGTCCAGGAAAACACATCGAAAAATTCTTTTAATATATTGGTATACTCGGGTCTCTTCTCTCTTGAGGGGATGCTTGACAACTTGAAAAAATTTGGATCCTCCTTTGTACCAATGTTGCACTCAGCTACATCAACATTCTCAGTTGGCCCTTAAGCTTCACTTCCACATCATTCCCATCGAACAATCTTTCCAATGGAACTAGTCTCTTTGGGATGTGGTTGCTTGGTAGCTGGAAAATATGGTGATTGCCAATTTTATTCAAAAATACTTTAGGGGGAGGGTCACCTTCGGAATCATGACCCTGATCAATGTGTAATGCAGAGAACTCATCAACCAACTACAGAAATCTTTTGATCTCAAAATCATCCTCAAATACTTTCCAATGCTTAATATTATCAGGTACATAAGGCCTATATCTAATCTCAACATCATACCTGAGCTTAGGTGGTTGTGGGATCTTGAACTGACTCATTGAGGTGGCCAAAGAATCAGCCATAGTATTTTCCTCTCTTGTAACAAATATAATTTTGAAGGTTGAGAAGAAATTGTGAATTAGATCCCACACCTCATTCCTGTAAGTCTTAAGCCTAGGATGCTTGGCTTGATAAACATTTTTTCTCGATGAACAATTAGTTCAACATCCCCAAACACTTCTATATCTTCAATAACCATATCTTTTGCAGCCCTCAAACCCAAAACAAGAGCCTCTTATTCTTCCAAATTGTTGGTAGCTTCAAACTCTAAATTGTATGATAGGGATAGGGTTTCTAGACATGGTCACACAAAAACCACTACGGCACCAACACCCTCCCTAGAAGAGGCTACGTAGAAAAACATCTTCCAGAGAGAAGTAGTTGGAGGAGATATTCCACTAAAAGAAATGGGTTGATTTATGATTTCAAGAGGATCCTCAGGAGTATCAGTGAGCTATAACAAACTAGATCCCAAATCAGTATCGAGGGAAAATATAGGGTGGTTTGTGGAGTTCGCTTTATCACTAATAATGTAGGCCAACTGGGCTTCTTTGTAAAATCTTCTATTCTCCCCCCTGAACATAGGGATGGTAGCATATGTGAGGTCCATTTGCAAATTTACCCCCAGTCTTTTTATCTAAGATCTTGACAAAATCATGCCGAACTTGGGAGGAATATCATCCACCACGATATCCGTGACCACACTTTTCATGGGCATCTAAAACAAGGTCACAACCAGATCTTTTATAACCCCAAGACATTGCACTCTCCTTGAATCAAAACAATACAAATCATGATAATATTTCATGATTTCTAGTCTGAGTTCTTCCATGATAGTATTGGGAATGAGATTATGAGATGCCCCTGAATACATCAGACAATTATGCAGCACCTTATCATGTATGTTCAAGGATGTGTAGAAAGGAGGGGATGAATCATCTATATATTCTACCATATGACCTAGGATGACTATTGGTTTTTCATCTTGAAGGTTTACTGAGTTTGTGGAATGGCAGGATGGCTCGGGCTGCAACCACTTAGAGAGGGATTTCTTGAAATTTTTGTGCTTGACCAGCTCTGAAAGGGGTATGGGGATCCTGATATTTTGGATTTCATGATCAAAACTAAAGGAGGAAGGGGGATTTACAATTTATATCACCCCTGGGACAAGGTCTTTGGCTATTGGTGATGGATTCTGAGATTTCTTTTCTTTTCTATTGTTTATTGCATCTTTAGTAGGCTTCTTTGCTCTAGCAGGATGATCAGGGATGTCATATTTCCCTTCTTTCTTCTTAGATCAGAGGTTGTATTTGTTGGGACCACTATTTTCTTTCTCCCCCTTACTCAAATCATTTATTTGGTTATCTATGAGGGACTCCTCGTATGCATATTGAGTCAAATGGGGAAATGGGAAGGGATCTTCAATACAATGAATTTCAGGCTCAATCTCTTCTTCTTCCCTTTCCCCATTAGCAACAAGGTTATTTTGGAGAGGGGTTTGAATTTTTTGATCATCTCTATCTCTATTCCTTTGTTCCCTAGGCATAATCTGAGGAGCATTTTTATTCGGCCTTCTAAAGTTGCCTTTGTTATCAATATTTTGAGGATTTTTGTATGTTGGCTTCCCCTCTACTTCCAATCTTTCCATTCTAGTTGAAAGTGATTTTAGTAACTTAGTTACTTAGTCCATTTGAGGGGATGAAACAGAGGAAACAGAGGCAGAGGATTCAGATCTTCCCCTTCCTCTATCTCTGTCAGATTTATTCCTAAGTCAGTTAACAACTAATACATTGGATTCTACTTCCAGGGATGCATATTTCATATGAGCCAAGGAAGTAGCTCTTATTTCTCTCAATAGGAGGAAAAAATTTGGGTCAAAATAACTCGCATAATTAATTTTAGCAGAGGCTTCTGTAGGATTTATATTGGCAAGGATTTTATTGTACATTTTATTGAATCCTTTGGAGAAATCAGAGACTGATTCTCCCTCTTTCCTCTTCAGGGACCCAAAATCTATGATATAATACATAAAATATTTTTATCCCCCCATTTCCTCAAGAAAACATCATCTAGGGCCTCAATCCCAACAATACATCCAGGGGTTAGTCCCCTAAACCATTTCCTAGCCTCACCATAAAGGCTCTAGACAAAGACTCTCATATAGACATCTTCATTTTCAATATTCAAATCGTCTGCATAACTGTATAAGGAAACAAGGTGCTCTTCAATAGTTATGTATTCTTTTCCCATGAACTTGGGCATATACTTTAATTAATCTCTACCAGGTAGAGAATTCATTGGTTGGGGTAGGATTAGAGGGGCATATCTTGCACCCACTATGGAATCCATTCTATTTCTAGGAGGATTGGCACCTGCCATAGGTATGATAGGTGGAGGAGAATTAGGAGGGGATGGAGTTCAAATAAGGGACAATGGAACTGAGCTTCTAGGAGGAAAGGGGAAAAATAGAATATTTAAAGAAAAGGCTACAGGGCATGAGGGAGAAGAGGCTTCTCTTTGCGTAGTAGAAACAATAATAGGAGGAGGGGTGGTAAAGCCCGAGGTAGGGAAATATTCTGAGGCGCTAGGTCTAAACCATGGTACAATTTCAGGGGAGAGAGGAGTGACAAGGATTTCTCCCACAAATCCCAGACTGAGAGGGGAAAACTCAACGACAACACTCCCAAAATTTAAAGTTCAGGAAACTCCAATAGAGGGAAAAATAGGAAAATGAGAAGCAAATATTGGAGTTTCTATAGAAGGATCATGAAAATCATTAGAAATAAATGGTTCAATAGTGGATGTTCCTTCTCAAAGGGCCTTTCTCCTTCTGATAATTTTATCTGGGTCAGTGTCAGGTGTTGCTAAAGGAATTTGTGGAGTAGACCTTGTGTGTCTACCTCTAGAAGACACAGTTGAAAAAATGGAGTCACTAGTGGATTTGCCTCAATGGAGTCACTGTAGTGGAGTCGCCAGGTGCACAGTTTCAATATTTGTATGTACTAAGTTCTAATGCACCTTCAGAACTAGTAAACTTTGTCATTCAATCCCAAGGAAAATATTCAATTTTGTCCCCGACAATGGCTCTAGAAATGTTATAACTAGAATTCACCTTCAGATTGCATTGAAGGTAAGTTGAGTACCCATCAGTTTAGACAGTAAATGTAAATGAGTTTTAGGTGATCAAATGGAGAGGACTCAATGATAATAACATTCTAACTCAGAAATATGGACTAGCATGCACCAACCATTGAGTCCTTGAATCAACTTCAAATAGTAAGTTGGAGTAAGGGTGAGTAGGAGGAATATTTAGTGAGAAAGGTGTACCGCTATGAATATCATATTTTCCAGCAGCCTAAGGAGGAAAAACTTAAACAGAAAGTTATATTGGATTAAAATTTCAAGGAAGTTGAAAGAAATCATAATAGTACTATAATCAAACATTTATCATAATATAATTAAAACAATCCATGTGAATCAATCAAACATGAACTCTCTCAGTATTAGAGGCAAATAAGATGGAGTAAGAAAGGTGACTTAGATTAATCAAGTTGTCTCAAAAACAAATACATAACTAGAGAAATGCTAGCTATGCAATGAGTGTTGGCCCCTTTTTCTAGACCTGCTTCACATGTGATCACGTGATGAGACCACGGGCCTAATTATCAAACGTTTCATGATTTCACATTTTGGGTGACTCACACCATGTTCCACTTCTAAAACCCGATCCATGAAATCGCAATCCTATTGATTTAATGGGTGCTTATATTTCTCTTGGCCCCACCTTCTATGTGACTCTGGGATGCGATCGTGGGCCTAACTCTTAGGTGCGTTGCAATTTCATGCATCATGAATTCATGATGTGCTCCATGCTCAAAACCTTGAGTCACGAAATTATGACACTCAGATCGGGTGCCACGCGTTTCCTTTGATCGGACGACCCAGATTTACCTTTGATCGAACATTCCAAATCTCCCTTTTGATCAATGCTTGTGATCATTTCTCTATTTCACATATTGCGAGTTCAAAAGACTCTTCTCTTTGATCACTCTGACTCATGAAATCGCGACTATGCTAATCATGTACCATGTGTCCTTATGATACCAATGGCTAATATGGAATTGTGATTTCATGACTCTTCCTGACTCTATTCCTTTCACAAATGTATGGTTCCAATCACCTGATGGTCATTGATTTGATCGGCTTGAAGGATATTTGTTGTTGAAGGGTGATCTTGCTCACTCGCTTGATTTGAATCCATACTAAAATATTCAAGTGATGTTCTTGGTGTTGATGACTACAGCTTGTGAATGGCTACTGGGAACATTGACAGAGGACTCGGGCAAACAAAAGGATCAACAACAAAGGCAACGAGAGACATGATTGGCTTAGGAAAAACATAAAGACTTAAGGTCGATATTTCTCAGGTGAGATGCCAAAGAAAACAAGTATATCGAACGGGTGAAGACCAATAGCATAAAAATATAAGCCGAGAGGAGAATTTACAATTGGTATGCAAAAGAGGAAAAACAGGAAAAAATTATAGACTTGGGTGGAAAACACAACACATAAAGCGTGACAGGTTTATGTGCTAACACATTGTGTTTATGGAAAATAGAAGACAGACAGATTTCTCAGAGTCGGAAAATAAAATAAGAGTGAAAGGTTAGATCTTGTGCATATAGATGTATGGGGACCAACTTAGGTATCATCTCTTGGTGGCTCTCATTATTATGTTACTTTTTTTATGATGCAACTAGAAAAACTTAGGTTTATTACATTCGACAAAAATATGATGTTTTTGATACTTTTAAGAAATGGAAAGCTTTGGTTGAGAATGAGATAGGAAAAAGGTTGAAGTGTCTCAGATCAGACAATGGAGGTGAATATTTTAGCAAGTAGTTTGATTATTACTTCTGATACCATGGGAATCATAGAAAGAAGAAAGTTCTAGTAACACCACAAGAAAATGGTTTGTCAGAAAGGATGAACAAGACAATCATGGAGTGTGCAAGGAGTATGAGATTCCATGCTAGTTTTCCATTATATATATGGGAGATGTTGTATATATTTTTTTTTACTTAAAAAATAGAGGACCTACAATCTCTTTGGATGGTGGAATTCCATAGGAGGCATGGACAGGTAAAAAGGTAAACTATTCTTTTTTGAAGACTTTCGGTTGTGAAGCATTTGTCCATATTGATAAATAAAATAGAACAAAGATTGAGTAAAAATATAAGAAGTATACCTTTATTGGATATGGTGTTAATTATTTTGGTTTTCTTTTATGGGATTATGATAATCAAAAAATCATGAGGAGTAGAGATGTCATATTCAATGACAATGTCATGTACAAATATAAGTTGTAGGGAAAGAAACATAAAAAATAAAAACCAGAATACACAGTGCTTGATGAGATCACTGAAAAAGAAATTCCAAAGGTACCAGAAAAAAAAATGTACAAAAATAGGATTAACATGTACCTCAAACTCCTGCAAGTGTTTTTAGAAGATATACTAGGTTAAGTAGACCCCTTGAATGATACTCTCCTTCATTGAATTATTTATTGTTGAATGATTCTAGTGAACCAGAATGTTATGAAGAGGCAATGCAGGTAGACACTAAAAATAAGTGGAAGCAAAGAATGAAAGAGGAAATGGATTCCCTGGTAAATAACTAGACTTGGGATTTGGTTCATTTTCCTATAGGATAAAGAGCATTGCAGAATAAATGGATTTACAATTTGAAGTAATAATATGGAGGCAAAAAGTGGTACAAGCCTAGACTTGTTGTAAAGGGGTTTGCACAAAAGAAAGGTATGTATTTTGATGAAATATTTTCTCCTGTTGTTAAAATGAATTCAATTGGGACTATTTTAAGTCTTGTGGTAGTAGAAGATTTACATCTTCAATACTTAGATGTAAAAACAATTTTTGTCCATGGGTATTTGGAGGAAGATATTTATATGCAACAACCATAGGGGTATGAGGTCAAAGGGAAGGAGAATTTGGTATTCAGGTTGAAGAAGAGATTGTATAGCCTAAAACAAGCTCCAAGTAGTGGTATTTGAAGTTTGACAGGTTTATGACAGAACAAGATTATAATAGATGTCATTCTGATCACTATGTGTATTTTAAAAGGCTAGAAAATGGAAGCTATATTATCTTTCTATTGCATGTAGATGACATGCTTATTGCAGGGTCTAATATGTAGGATATAAATGTTCTCAAGAATAAATTATCTAACTCATTTGCGATGAAGGATTTGGGTGTTGCAAAGAAAATCCTTGGTATCATAATAACAAAAGATGGGAAAAATCTCAAATTGACATTGTCTCAGGGTGAGTACATAGAGAAGGTGTTGGAGAGGTTTAGAATGTAAAATGTAAAACTAGTTAGTACACCTTTGGCCAGCCATTTCAAATTAACCAAAGAAATGTGTCCCAAGACACATGAGGAGATAAAATACATGTCCATGGTCCCTTATTCATCAACAATTGGTAGCTTGATGTATGCAACGGTTTGCACAAGAAGAGATATTGCACATGAAGTGGAAGTTGTGAGAAGGTATATGAACAATCCAGGTAAAGAACATTGGGAGGTAGTAAACTGGATTCTCAGGTATTTTATAGGTACTTCTACTCATGCATTATGTTTTGGAGGTTCAACCACTGTTCTACAGAGATATGTTGATTCAGATATGGTAGGTGATAAAGATAGCTGGAGGAAAACCACAGGGTATGTTTTTACTATAGGTGGAACAACAGTAAGTTAGATTTCAAAAATGCAAAAGGTTGTTGCACTTTTAACAATAGAAGTAGAGTATGTTGTTGCTACAGAGGCTAGTAAAGAAATGATTTCATTACAAAGGTTTATGGAGAAATTGGGAAAGAAGAAGGAGAATAGCAGGTTGTATTGTGACAATGAGAGTGCCATTCATATTGCAAATAACTTAGTATTCCATTAAAATACTAATCATATACAACTCAGGTACCATTTCATATGATTCGTCTTGGAAGATGGACATTTGAAGTTGGAAAAGATACACACTAGACAGAATCCTACAGACATGTTAACAAAGGGAGTAACTAGAGAGAAACTGAGTTCCTGCTCAATTTTAGTTGGTACTCAAGCATGAAAGTGAAGATGACAAATTTTTCAGGTCCAAGGTGGATCATAGTCTAACAAGTACAATAGTGGTGGAGTTGTTGTGATCAGTCTCCAAATGGGAGATTGTTGGTTGTGGATCCTGATTATCTTCCTGTTTCAAAGGTCTTTGTTTTCAGCCATGTTTATACCCCATGAAGACTATACACACCAGAATATTGTACACCCCTCCACACAGGGGATTTGCATGGGGAGATTCCCCCCCCTACAAGTTTTGGGGGAGAGTGGGCCCTCGAAGGAAAAATTGCCTTGTAAATGTATATAGTAATTTCATAGTAAATCTAGACCGTTCATTATAAGGTCACAAATCTGACGATAGAAGTTATGTTAGGGTTTTTTTCCCTAGAAAGAAACCCTCTTTTATGAGGGAAATGTATTATAGCTATGCATCATTGTGAATATTGTATTCTAAGAGAGGAGATGATGAGAGAAAGAAGAGGAAGCTATAGCAGGTGTGTTGTAGGTTGTATGCCTTCATTTTGTTGGATAATAAAAAGGAAGGACCTGGTAATTTATTTGGTGGACATAGCCCACACTAGGTGAACCATGTATATATGTGTCTTCATTGTATTGTGTATATTATGTGTTTTATTTTTGTACTTGTTTTTAATTTATTGCTCCTTGATCCTATTTTTCTAACAAGATTAAATGAACTTGGGAAGAATTTGGTGATAGACGAATTGGTGAATGGAGTCCAGGATAGAAATAGTTGAAGTGGCAACCTTTGTTTTCATTGATCTCATTTACCAACATTTGTTATAGCCAGTGAAGCTTCACACTATGGTACAATATTTCATGACAATATTAGAGAAGGATATGAGAGCCCTTAATGATAGCAACACCATGAATGATGCAACACTGGAAAAACTAGCATACAGGAGAATCAAGTCACTATATAAATAGTTGGAAGTTTGGACAACTTATCTCCAAAGATTTTATTTTATAAGCAATGGACAAAATGACTGTTTTTCTCTCATCCTTTTCAAAACCACTTCAAATTTTGTATTTTCTACCACTTGTCATTAGGAAAGAGGATATGAACATTTTTGTAATTTCCTCTTCAAGAAGGAGGTGAAAGGACACATAGGAGTTACTAGATTTTTGTATAAAATAGGATAAAAGCTCCTTTAAAAAGGAATTTTGGCTTCAAGCATTGTATATACCCAAGAATTTTTTCGAGAAATTATACATTGTTAATGAATATTGAAAATCCCTCAGGGTCAATAGATTATAGAAGGAATTCTATGTAGAAACAAATCAGAGCTTTGAACTACTTCAAGTGAAGATAATTGTTGTTTCTATGGACTGTGAGAATTCTTGTTTGTTGTAGACTGATTCTCATACAATCTTTTTCATTCTATAGTTATTAATGTTTATTTGAATATTTCAATGCCTTGAGATTAGTGGGTTGTTATTGTATACATTGTTGTGATTTAAGCTAATCTGATTATATACATTTGTATGCATGTGTCTCCAATCTTTATCTTTTGTTACAACTAACTATGTAAAATTTATGTAAGATTTCGGTTGCATTGATAACTCACTAATTACTCTAGTGTGATCCTATCTAGGACATGTTAGCATAGATTAAAAATAAATTAGTTGTCTCTACATACATAGTCTTCATCTACATATTTCCATTGCATTTTCACCATCCAACCACTTCATTGGTACACTGGACCGTAACTAGTAAGAAAAACATAAGACAACAACAAATGGCAGTCAGGCCAAATTCCAAATTGGACTCCTAATACAAACGGTGTATAGTCTAGTTGGGACCGTATACTCGGGAGTACCCCTTGCTATTGTTGGAAAACGTTGAGCCCGTCAATACCTTCCCATCACATATTCGAATCTTTGATCAAAATCCCATACTAACTTAGTCTGTACTTGCTTGATCTCCTTGATCTCAGTAATGTACTGCGAATCAAAATTTGGTTTCTTGAATTCTTTTAATAATTCTTGTGTGATATATGATAATGTCCTTTTTTTACCTAGTGGTGTGGAACTTTGGAGCTTCACGTACCAAACTATCATGTGTCATCATGGACATTCTTTGTAGTCCAAATGGTTTCACATACGAACAAAAATTTTTCTGGGTCTTCAAATCCAATTCCTTTGAACTCCAATAATATTAGTATGTTATCTACTCCTACCATGTTGTTGGGTGTAGGACTTATTCTTGGTGATACTCGTTAATTCTGATTAACTTTACTGCTATTATTATCTTGGTTACTATTTCTCTAACTTACTCTACTGATTACAAGTGCTCTGGAGAGGTATTCGAGCATTCTCTTGGATTTAGGTGAAGCACATGAGCTTGTGGTTTTGACCCAAGAATCGGGTTGGGAAGGACTTATTGGTTCTTCTATAACTAGACTGAATTGGATATCTTCTCCTTCTCCCTGGATATCTTCTTCTTCCCCCTCTGTCTACTATACTTCTATGATACATATATATGTGTGATGTTTTGGGTACTCACTGCGATGTTCTCTCTCTTTAGCCACAATTCTCAACTTCTTTTACCTTCTCCCACTACGTAGAACTCAAAATTTGTCTTCTCCTTCTTATATTCCTTCTCATTTGTCATGCATTCTCAGTCTTTCCTTCCTTTTTTCATTTTTCCTACCCTAGGGTCATCTCTCGGTCAATAAAAATTTTCCTTCTATGTGTGCAAAATTCTTTAGCTATATGAATCCATCGTCATAACTTTCATGTCACAAGGTAGAATTTTTATCCAGGTAGCTAACGAATTTAATAATATCCCTCACATAACTTTAAAGAAGTCGCTTTCTATTACAATGTAATCCTGGGTACATCCTATGGAAAATTTTGTTATGTATTCTCCCACTATACTATCTAGACAAAATTCCACTACTCGAGACATCATATCGTCTACTGAGTCCACTTGTGTCACTAGTTTAGGAGTCTAGTTATTTGGAATAGATGGTCTATGTCTACCAGTATTTTCTGCAAATATTTTCAACCATTCTGCTAAAAGGTTAGGAAATTCTCTAGAAAATATCTCATGCAATTTTGTGTAAACATACCTTTGCATCCGTTTCTTGTTATTTAACCGAGGGTTTTTATTCTCCTTCTGATCAAATTCTTGTTCCATTTGTTTCAACCATTCAGTTATCACCTTCCTCATTGGTCTCAAAAACATTCCCTCACTTCCATATTCCAGATCTCGGCAACATAACCATTTGTTGGTGCACACACAGGTTGGTTCAGGACCCTTGGTTCAATTTACTTAGTCTAGCAAAACCCTACAAACACTGTCCCTTTTAGCATCACCTGAGGTATCTTTATGGGAACTGTAGGAACCAATAGTCTAGAGCAATGAGAGAAATATTGGAAATCCACTCTGTCATATCTATAGGATCCTATCTCACACTAAACCCTTGCTACCCTAAACTCATTACTTGGTTACATATTCACATCTATTCATAGTTATGTTATTTAGTGGTTAAACATACATTCATGGTTACAACATGTTATTATATAATGATCATTAAAAATAAACAAAAAAATATTTAAAGATAAACACGTGTTCACATTAAAGACATGGATTAACATCAAATAACACAATTCTACACAGGGTTACCATGTTTCACCCCACTCCAGGCTAGGTCCACAAAATATTGGATTCTTTATTATATTTGAGTATCTTGATTACGCTCTGCACTGCAATGGATTCTTATCCTCATGGATCTCTCTCTCTCTCATGGATCCTTTACATATTTGATATATTATTCTCAGGGTCTTTTGAAAATTCATAATGAGTTGTCTACCACTCATGCTTGGCTTGAGACAACTCATTATGATATGGATATAGCTCATGCTCAGTTGGTTTTCCCCCATATTGCGCTAGATATTCTTTCATGTTTCCCGTCTTCTCCTCTTTCCTCTCTCCTCATTCTTGATATTCTTGATCTTATTGGTCTTATTTATCTTCTTTATATTCTTTTTCCTTTTCCATGTACTTCATCTCTTCTCACTTTTCCATCCCCAAAATTGCCTTCCCAAAAACATGTACCAACGACGTATCTCAACCATATACCATGTCACTCAATCATATGATACATCATATACCATAGGATATGCCAAGAAAGTACTATCAATGGTGTACCTCAGACAAATACCAACATCACATACATGTGTTTTCATACACCAAGTGTATTCCTCAAGAATGTATCAATATCAATGACAACCATACACCATGTTCCAATGCTTCAAGAATATATTAAGAAAAAGCCTAAAGAATGTACCGTAGCATCATCGCCATGTAACCAAACCAGATAAGAATATACCAATACATCCAATATGTACTACTAACCAATGTACCATACCAATATAACCAACATGTACCATGCATCAACAATATATGCCTCTCAATCATGTACATCTCATCACCAAGAATAAGAGATAATCACATAAGCATACACGTAACATGTAACTGACCTATTGTACTGGAATAATAACATGTAACTTTGTCATATCCTTCAACAACATGGTACCAACATCTGTAGCATATTTTTCTTAGCCTCGTGGAACTAATACTCTTTGTCATGTGGGGCCTCGCATGACGTCCCTTAGGAAACCTGTAGGGGTGCCTCATGTGACACCCTCAAGATGACCCACGAGGGCCTACCAAATTAGGGTTATATAAAAACCATTTCGATCTACAGCTCTGAGACATTCACTCTTTCCTTGCACTTTCTCCACTTCCTTAGACTTTCCATCATATTCTCTAATAGAAAAAAATACTATGCCATAACATTCACAAGATAGATATTCAATGTAAGTGTATGTGTAATTATGAGAGACTCCTTGAGATGTATTTCTATTTTTTATAGGTAACCTCTTTCCTTATTCTTAGGGATTCTTGACTTTCTTGTTACAACCACTTTACACACTCATTAATTGACTTGTAACCAATTAGGAAATTCTTGACCATTCTTCGAGGCTTCCAACTTCACACGACCATATATCCTCAACTGTGAGGAGCCGCGTAGCATACCACCTATCACTGGAAACAAAATGACAAGGACTATACATATATGAGTGTCTCACTTACATTTACACTATCCTTCATGTCCATATTACTCAACAAACTTCAGGTACCATAACCACACCTTTGGTGTTTCATGTACACTTCATCAAATGCACCCAACACATCTGCTGATATCAACCACTCCATCAATGACAACCAAATCACCATCAATATCAACCAAATCTATAGGGATTTCATACTTGTCCAAGTGTTAACAACAATCTCCAAGGGTTGAAATAAATGACAACCAACTTTCCAACAAGAATCCACCCTTACACCATCCTTTCCAACAATATTACCTAGGTACTCAACTTTAGATATTCCAAAAGAGAATTTAGAATTTTTGAGGAAAATTTTGTTCTTTAAGAGGAGATGGAGAACTTGATCTACATGGGTGAGATGGGTTGGCCACAATTTAATATATATGAGAATATGATCAAATAAAACTAACATAAAGTGACAGAGGAAAGGAAGAAATACATAATTCATGGGACTTTAAAAAGTGGAGGGCGCATTAGATAAACGAAAGGGCATGACCAAAAACTCATAGTAGCCCTCATGAGTGCTAAATTTTGTCTTGGGGATGTATTCATTTTTATATGTATTTGGTGGTATCTAGAATGAAGGTTGAGTTTGGTAAAGTATTGAGCCCCATTGATTTCATCTAGAAGGTCATCTATGATGGGAATGAGAAATTTTTCCTTGATGGCAAGTTTGTTGAGGGAAAGAAAAATCAAGACACATGCACCAAGTGCCTTCCTTCTTGAGGACCATGACAACTGGGGAAGAATAGGGGCTGGTACTAGGATAGATAACACCTTCTTCTAAAAATTCATGGACAATTTTCTGAATTTCATTTTTTTTATAAAAGGGATGATGATAAGGGAGAACATTAGGAGGAGACTTCCCCATATTAAAGGAATGGAATGATCATGGTATCCATAGGAGTGAGGAAGGCCTGGGGGGTTTGGAAAATAGTGTGATGGTGTGAAAGGATAGCTTAAAGGTTGGGGTGTACCATGGGTGTCTCAACTGCTTGAATGGAATAGATTTGGGAAATGGTGTGTAATATTACATATATAATATAATATGAAGAACACAAATATTTAGCAAGCAATGGAAGAAAATAAATTATGTATCCAGAACAATACCAGAATAATACTAGAATAACACCAGAATAGAGCACCTTTATTAATGATAGAAATGTTCACTTGCCTCTTCGAGGGGGAAACCTCCAAGACAAAGTATCCAATACCTCCTACTCTAATTTATACTAATTGTACCTTCTAACTAGAGGAATATATTTCTAGAAGCGGAAGCTTCTATTAGGTATTCTTACATTGACTTATTCTTCTTTATTTAATAGGCCTTATTAACTAATTTTGGCCTTTATTACATAGAAAACATATCCTACTAACTAATGACCCATGAAGAGGGGTTAGGATCAGATCCTAACATGCCTTTCCCCTTCAAAAATAGCCTTGTCCTCAAGGCTGAAGGTGTGGAAACTACTAGAGTATGGTTGTAGGTTCCTAAGTCACATCCTCTAGTGACGTGTCCTTCCACTGGATTAGTACTTCCTTGATAGTCTGACCACACAACTAATTTTCATGAGTATTGAGGACGACTTCTGGTTGGAGCCAAAGGGAGCCTTCTTCATCTATTTTCAGGAGGATGGTTTGGACCCTGCAATTTTGTCCCATCACTTTATTCAAATAGGAAACATTGAACACCAAATGGATTCTGGAAGTATATGGAAGGGCCAATTTGTACGCCATTGCACCAATACACTTGAGGATCTAGTAGGGCCCATAAAACTTTGGTGCCAACTTATGATGTCCTTGTGTTTTGAGAGATGTTTATTTGTAAGGTTGGAGCTAGGGAAACACCTAATCATCTTACTGGAAAACCCTTTCAGAACGATGATTTTCCTATTGCTTCATGTGATTTTGGGCCATGTTGAGGTTATCCTTCAAAGCTGCAAGGGTGGTTGTTCGATCTTGCAACATTATATCAATATATTGGACCTTTGATGTGACTAGAATATAGGTGGTGATTGTAGGTGGGCATTGGCCATACACTACTTCATATGAGGTCATTGTAGTGGTTGTATAATAGGGAGTTTTGTACCACCATTCTTCCAAAGGGATCCATTGCACCCACTGGTGTTGTTCATCCGAAGAAAAAAATCGTAAGTAAGTATCCAAACATTTATTGACCACTTTTGTTTGGCCATCAAACTGGGGATGATAGGTCGTTCTCATGTTTAGTTGGGTTCCCTACAATTTAAAGAGATATTTCCAAAATGCGCTGGTGAAAGTTGGGTCACAATAAGATACATTATAAGTGGTCATTCTGTGTAATTTGAAAATCAGATCAAGGAAGACTTGTGTTACAAGTGCCAATGTGAAAGGGTGGGGTAAGGCACAAAAATGAGCATACTTGGAGAGGAAATAAAACACTAACATGATGACAAACTTGTTCTCATCTTTAGGGAGGCCCACTATAAATTCCATGGGGATGTCTATCCACATAGAACCTAGAATGGGTAGGGGTTGTAGGGCTCCTAGAGACTTGACGGTTTCACCCTTATTATGTTGGAACACCTCACATTCGGTGACAAAAATAAGGATATCCTTCTTCATGTCTTCCCAGAAAAAGAATGATGAGCACGAGAATAAGTATTTTGGAAGATCGAGTGACCAGTAATAGTTGAGGAGCGTAACTCATTTAAAAGTCTCTGCTTGAGTGTTGACTATGGTGATAGAACCAGGTGATCCTTATATTTGAGAATATTTTATTTCCAAGTGTATCCAATGGGGAGATTAGGTTCCTCCTGAAGGAGTTGAATTTCCCTGGTGGTAGTCAGGTGTGAGAGCCACTCGTGGTGTAATTCCTCAATCCAATCAAGGACTAGTAAGGATAAAGTAAAGAGGGAACCATCCTCCTCTTGAAGTTGTGACAATGCATATGATTCTATATTGTCTTTTCCATTTTTATATTTGATTTCATAATCAGAACCCAAAATTTTAGTCAACCACTTATTTTGACCTGGGAAGGATAATTATTGCTCCAAAAAATATTTCACACTATGGTGATCTATTTTTATCTAAAAACAATGTCCCAAAAGACATGGTCACCAGGTTTTCATCTCATGGAGAATGACCATCATTTACTTTTCATACTTGGATCTACCCAAATTGTTGCCACTCAACACTTGGCTAGTAAAGGCCAAAGGTTGACCATCTTGTGTGAGTACAAAACCTATACCAGTTCCAAAAGCATATGATTCCACAATAGATGTTTTGTTGAAGTCAGGAATTGTTGGGATAGGAGTACTGCACATGGTTCTTTTTAACTCTTTGAAGGATTTATCCACAAAAAGAGTCCAACGAAATTCATTTTTCTTAAGAAGGTCAGTCAAGGGTGTTATCATTGAAATTTCATTCGCAAACGGTTACAGGAATCCAACATCTTCAAACAGCTATGAATCCACCCATGGACCAAAATTACCAAAAAAACATTTCCAAAAGGTCCAAAACTATATAACCAGTTATAAAATCAAGATGTTCTATGACTACACAGGGCACACACACACATGCGCCATCCAGAAAATTAGAAAAAATGCACATGCACACAATGCATGACTATGGTCGCTAAAAGCCGTGCACACCTGAGAACGATGCATTTATGAGATTGGTCAGCCTCCCACCCACTTCTAGTTCAACTTCCAAGTTGATTTGACATCCAAATATCGGTTGGATCTGACTGGGTGGTTGGTCAAAGATCTAAAGGTGCCCTAAACAACCCCTTTTCACACTAAAATTTGGTTGCACAATACCTCAAAGTGGTGCTATAAAACAATGTCATGGGAGCACTAAATTTTCAAGGAATTCATTTGCAATTTTATGTTGTTGTTATTCTCTTGGGGAATCCTCTTTTCACATCAAGAGCGTACTAGCACCATTGCATTTGGGAAATCCACTTCACCTTTTGAGTGGGTTAGCTTGGGATTCTTTCACCATTTCTTTCAAAGTTTCAAAATTTGTAAGAAGAGCTCAATTGTGGGGGTCCAAGAGCCCTCCCTTGGAGGAAGAAGGGATCCAAAGTCCTCTTTCTTCTTGATGTTTTCTTTTCACTAATACAATCCTTTCCATTCCTGACATGAGTCTTGTTTGTTTCTTATTCTTATGTTCTTATGCTCAATAGTTTAGTTGTTCTTTCCTTCCTTAGTTTAATTCTTAGTTTATTATTTTATGTTTATTTTCCTAACCCTTTCCTTCACTGTTGTCTTTCTTAGCTGACCCAACTAAGATTGTAAGCACCTCTATTTTTTCTCATTCAGGTGACAAAAGAGGCGCAAGAGATTGGCGACTCCACTAGGGAAAGGTATCAATTTCCTACCCCATTTGTGTTATTCTAGCTCTTCTTTTGGTTTATTTAATCTACAAGTATCATAACCTGCCCAATCTGACCTATAAAACGTCCAATTCAAAGTTGAATTGAGAGAATTCCATCCAGAATTTTCTTCACGGCTGTGTGACAGGTGTGCATGGGTTTATTGGCCCACAATCACACATCGTGTGCATGTGCGCCAAAATTACTTTTTTATTCAGTGCCCTCCATGCACCTGTTCCCAAAAGTCTTTTTCGGTTTGCGCATTAGTGCTCAGTGCACCTCTGTCTACTCTAAGATCCGCGCACCTATGTAGAAAAATACACATTGTAAGTCTTTTTGTGATTTGTGGAAGGCCCCTAGCCTTCTTAAAAATGATTCCATGCATGTCGTAATCTACACCACACTTAGTTCCCTCTTCATATAAAGGGATTAGTCAAAACACATAGGCACTTAGGGAGTTTAAAATCATTATTTCCTCTTTTGTTTTCATTTTTCCACATGGATGGCTTGCTTTCACTAACAGTATAAGTTGGAATCATTTCTAATCACATAAAACTTGCATTGGGACTAGAAATTGGATATCAATTGCTAAGGATGCTCTTCTCTCATGCTTCAAAGCAATCTTGAAAATCAGAAAAAGGTTGTAGGACAATTTCCTCTCCCATAAAAAGACTAAAACATTTAGGAGAGGACAACAACACCCTCGAGACTCCTCTTAGTTTATTTTTCAAACACTTCTCAAGATTGTATTAGGCCCATACATGCCCACATGCTACAAAGATAGGATAGTGTTGAAATTTACTTTCTTAGATTAAATCACTAGGGAATTTTAAAGGTTTTGTAACAGGCCCATACATGCCCACATGATCACAATCTAGGATAGCTTCAAATATTTCTTATATTAAATCACAATAGGGAGTTAAAGGAATGGTAACGGACCCACATGTCCACATTCTAGCTTCCTAGGGACTTTTGAATTCCGCAAGGTTGTACCAAAGACATTTAGTTAATTAGGTAATCAAAGACTTGTAAGGACCAAGCGAAGTCCACATGAAGCAAGGTGACACCTAATTTATTAAATATTGGCACACTTTCACTCATTCACACACAAAAGTCACTCATCACTCACATAGTTCTCATCTCAAAACGTGGAGGTTGAAGTAAGTTTCCTCCAAAGTGATTCTGCAACACCCCACCCTTTTCTTGACGAAACTATCCACTCCCACTTAATTTCAATGAGATTGGAACACACCCCCAATCTCTCAAACAACCACATCTAAATTTTTTCTAAAAACTCACTAAGTTTTCCTCCATAGGAGGTGCCAAAAGAAATATTTTAGTCTAGGTAGGATTTCGGGGATAGGCATCCAAATAACTCCCCATTATCTGGTTCTCACATTTTCAAAACAATAGAAGTTGTCAAATAGGGAACTTTAAATCCTCCAATTCAAGTGTTCCCAACACCATAAGGCATGGAGATACCCATGAAGTGTTGAAGGCTGAGGTCCAGTTGTTCTGTGCATCCCCCCTTGAGGCACCCACCTCTTGGACGAGATCCGTAGCATGAACCATTTCTTAGGCTGAAAATCTAAATGTCACACTTTGACCGAGGTATCTAGTGACCAAATTTTAGGACATCTACCCAGTTGCCAATTGTGGGATGCAATTGCACCTTGATCGGATTTTGTGTGGCTATTAGGAAATATCACCAGTTCTTTCAGGATATGCCCCCTCTACCCAGCATTATAATTGATTGCTTCATCCTTCACTAGTTCCTCTTCCAGTGGCTTCAGACCCCACTGTCGAGTGCTATTGGAAGGTCCAGTGCTATTTTGAGAGGAAGGATGTTACATATTTTAGGACATGAGAATTTGTTTTCTTTGTCCCCCATGCAGAAAAAATCCACTTATCCACATATATGCTTCTTTATCAAAACACTTTATGTATGATGCACTTATGATTACATTTGATTTAGATTTATATATTGTGTAAAGTTCAAGAATTGCAACAAAGGCTCTTGTTTATTTATTACTCTCACCACCATTCGCACACATCCACTTAGCTAGTCGGACATCATAGGGGACCCATAGAACCCCCATCATTCTAGATGCTTGCTAAACCTCCCTCCTGTTCTAGGGGGAGTTCTTAGTCTTGCCAACTCATTGGCTCCACCTTCTCACACTCCTGTGAATGCCATTGTCATAGGATCAACTTTCCTTGGTTCCACCTTACTTGGGTCCAACTCCTAAGGTCCATTGTCCACTCACTCTCCTTTACACGGGAGCGGGGGGCCTACTTCCTTTCAAGGGGGAAGTACAAACCCACCTAGTCCCCCCTAAGGGTTAGGTTCACAAACCACTCAAACCATGGCTGGACTTAATCCTCCACCACCACTCCAAATGCCATACTTTGCCTCTCTCAACATACCAGATCTAAGAAAACTCACAAATGATCCTATATTGCATGACCCCACATGGCCTGCAATGCCTACCAAACTACCTTAAGATATCCCCAAGTTTGAAGGAAAGGCGGGAGATGACCCTGCCAACCATGTCATGATTTTCCACTTATGGTGCTCTTCCAACAACATTATGGAAAATTCCATCCGACTACGATTATTTCAATGCATACTCACTAGCCCATCAGCCAAATAGTATGTAGATGAAAAGTCAGGGTCCCGTGTGACTTTTGAGTCCTTGGCCAAAGCAATTTTTACCTTCTTCCTATTACCAATCTGCCATGACAATGGTCTTGAACTACTCTCTAATTTTAAACAAACCTCAGCCATAGATATCATTGATCACATTCATGAGTGGTGTCAGCGATGTAGTTTGTGCAAAGCAGAAACCACCAAACAATAGTGTCTTGATTGGTTTCTCAGATCACTTTTCTATCTCCTCAGTAAAGATGTAGCTTCCACCTTCCCTCAATCAAAAGAAGAAGACATCAGTAAGGCTCAACAATATGACCTCATATATTCACAATCAGGGTACTTGTACATAGTACTTCCTGATCTCCCAAAACCCATGCCATTTGGCCAAGATAAACCATGGATGTCTCACTCAGTAGACAGATTGATTGGTAACACCACACACCACAATACACAACCCCAACAACCACCAATATATGGCACACCTAAATATCCCTTAGCATATGGAGGAACCCCTTATTATCCCCCACCCCCTTATCAACAACTATACCCTGTTGCTCTTCCTCCACCCATCAACGAGCCACCGCTGACACCCACAATACACCCACCTATCCAAACAAACTCTAGTACTCCCTCTACCTCAACTTAAACTATTATCACTAGCAAAAGTTCCATGCCTTCTTATGTACCTTATGGATCGTTACCACAAAATAATCCATACTTTCCATTTCCTGGCCTTCCACAACCCATAGCTCCACCACAAGGACATCCTCATGCGAGGGTTAATTTTTTTCAAACATCTCCCATTCAGTAGTATCAAAATTTTGAATGGTTGAATACGGAAAATCCAACCCATCAGTCAAATAATGCCAAAAAGAAAGAAAAAAACCGGAACAATAACAACCCAGGCCAAGGCAGAAATCACCCCCAATAGAATCAACCTACTGGGGGAAACAGAACCAAGGGACGTATAACCCCCAAAGGGGAAAAAACAATAGGTGTCAAGGGAAAAGTAACAATAACCTTCAAACCAACTTCCCCTGTGCCCTTTGTGGCGAGTTCAGTCATTATACTCATCATTTCCCCCATATCCCTGATTTTAAACGGATGAAAGACTTAGTAAATGGACCACATCCTCCAACACCACCTGCCCCTCAATAGACCCCACAACAATGCATACAACAACCACCCCCAGTCATGCTGTAGAACCCCATTACAAACCAGGGAGTGATGAACACCCAACATGACATGCATCCTACCCCACCACAGTTGGGACAATATATCAACCCGAACAATCTCGCAAATCTTACTATCCTCCTCAATAGTGAGGAAGAAGTCTTTCTATAGACACGTAGTCATAAATACCATGCACCCAGTGAGTCTCCTCCCACTCACCAGAAACAATCCTAGCACCAACAGGAACCCCATTGATGATTCCTCTTCCTAACATAGAAACACCTCTTCGCATCCCTTGCATCCCATTGCATAGGAATGTCCATAACCTGCAGGCTAGGGTAGCTCATACTTACAGTTTGGTTGATGAATTAGCATAGTCCCTGACTGCAATGTCAGTCTTAGAAGTACTTCAACCTTGTCCCACTCAGCATAAATCACTACTTTCTGCCTTGGGGGCAGTTGACCCTATGGATACTCAACTCATCACATTTGATCTCGACAGTGGAGAACCTTGTCTCCCCGCTCTCATCGCTTTTCAAATCCCAGTGAAAATTTGAAACATTACAATTCATCGGTGCATCATCGATGAAGGAACATCCACATGCATCATGTCCAATTCTGTATGGCAGAAACTTGATTCCCCTGAACTCATACCATCTGCCATTACCTTAAGAGCTTATGATGGATGACCATCTTCTCCTGAAGGGCTCTTCCAAAATGTCCCTGTAGAACTCGGGGGCAAGACCATTCTCATTGACATTGAAGTTATCGATGCCCCACTCGATTACAATATCTTGTTCAGCCGTAGCTACATGTACACTATGAAGGTCGTTGCCTCTTCCATCTTTCGAACCATGATGTTCCCCCATAATGGGAAAATCATTACCATTGATCAATTTTCACATTATGAGCCTAACCCTTCTGCCAACATCAATAACATTCTTCCTTTCGTCCATACTAATCATGAGACATACCCACTCATCGAAATGGGGCCCAAAATTTTCAAAGACCCATCCTTGTTAGAAAATTACCATTGTTCACCACCGCTCATTCATCCTCCCAATTAGGTATGTGTCATATCATCCAAAAGAACTGATATTAAGGACACCCTTCCTCCCAGTGAGGCTTCTCTCATATTTGACGTCCCACTAGTCGTAGAGTTCCTCCCTCATGAGCCTCCTGCAAACTCATCGACTCCACTAGTTCATGATTTCACCTCACCCCAAGGCCAGATCCCAATTTGGAAGATCGTTCCTCAAGCCATTACTCAAATCCCCTTCTTTTACCCTCCACCAGGAATACAATCTTTCCAAGTAGCCACAACGCTTACCCTCCCTAATATGGTGTTGGCAATCCCAGTTTGGTATTTACATCCACCAGAGATGGTTCCTCAGCCATCTCTCCCTCCCCAAACCGAAGGAATCCCAATTCAGATTCCCATACTCACTCCCACCATACCCCCTACAACCCCACTCACTAACCTCTCTACCACAGCTGGGGGTAGGCGAAATAAGAAGGATCCCACCACTCCACTTCCCCCATGCATCCAACCTCCTTACACGCTATGTGAGGAAGATGGACACCCAACCAACAAATACCCATCTCTACCCGAGTTACGTAACCTAATTCAACTCAACCAAACACCATCATTGTTCATCACTTTATCAAGTACTGTCGCTCCCTCCCCAAACATAAGTAGAAAAGGGCTGTGAACCAAATTTGCTTACACCATATGTTCAGAATATGGCCATTATATACACCATTTCCCAATTCTACCTCAATTCCAACAGACATTAGTAGCATTACGCCAAATCCTTCAGCACGAACCCAGACGAGCTACATCATCCCCACCAAATACCACTGACATCCATTATGTCATGACTTCAGTCAACGAACATATGAGATGTCGTTGCTCTCTATGAGAATCCTTAGATCATTTCACATATCAATGTCCTATGATCATTGAATACAGGCAATGCCAAGTGACCCTGATTCAAACTCCTGCACCACCTATAGAATCAATGAGTAACCTTACCCCATCACTAGAGATTGTTCATATTATTTCTCCTAAACCAGAAGCACTCCCTATTCCTCTATGGTTCTTGGATGAATTATATGAGGATTTACCCCCAAATCCCCCCAATTCTCTCGTTCATTTCCCCATGGAAATTCTATGCCCAACTACCACTAATAATCCTCAGTATCTTGATATTTGGTTTATGTCGAGTGAACCATCGCAATCTCATTGCATCATTCCCCCTGCTTCTTCATCACCAAAGGACAACCACATGGTGACAGTCACCAATATCACTCTTTTTGATCCCTTGTATTTTCGACAATTCTACTATGATGAGGACATACTCGAGGAATTAACCACCCTCGACTACCCATGGGATGCACTACACCATAGAGCACTCTTCCTTTCGTAGGAAGCCTTCAAACCACCTAACCAACACCCCATATATGCATTTGAAACCAAGGATTTTATCCCATTAGGGCATATCGATTGGCTCAACAACCCCATCCCTGTCCCTGATGCTTTTGAAGAAGGTAATATGGCCAACATTTCCCCCACCATCAAAATCGATATTTCCATAAAAAATGGAGTCGTCGAGGAAAGCACCATTGGCGCCGCATGCACTCCTCAAGAAATAACCACCTATAAATCCCTCTTCCAAGAATACCGGGATATTTTTGCCTGGTCATACACAGAGATGCCTAGCCTTGATCCCTCTATTGTCTAACATCGCATAGACACCTGGCTTGATATCACACCGGTTTGCCAAAAACAATGACCGCTGCACCCATCCAAAGCAGTGGCTATCAAAGCTGAGATTGATAGATTATGCACTATTGGGATCATCGACCCCTTTGCCTATACCTCATGGGTTTCCAACCCTATACTCTTTAACAAAAAATAGGGCATTATCCATGTATGCACAGACTTTCGCGATCTCAATCATGCCTGTCCCAAAGACAACTTTCTAATTCCTTTCATCGATCAAATTATCAATGACTGCGCAGGCCACGAGGCTTTATCCTTTATGGATGGTTTCTCTGGCTATAACCAAATCCAAATCCACCTAGCCGATCAATACAAAACCACATTCACCACCCCTTGGAGTACTTTTGCATATCGTGTCATGCCTTTTGGCCTAAAAAGCACTGGTGCAACTTTCCAATGGGCTATGACATACATTTTTCATGATCTAACTCATATCATCCTCGCATACTTAGATGACCTCACAGCTTGATCCAAAAAATGCACTCAGCATCTTGATGATTTACGAATCATCATCCACAGGTGTTATCAGTACAACATCCGCTTGAACCCCCTCAAGTGCATATTCTGCGTCACTGTCGGGCGCCTCCTCGGATTCATCATTTCCCAATGTGGTATTACTGTGGATCCCCTCAAATTCTAGGCCATCACAAAAATTCCACCCCCCCCCAAATTTACGCCAACTCCAAAGCCTACAAGGAAAAGCTAACTTTTTACGATGATTTGTCCCAGACTATGCCACTCGAGCACATGTTTTCCTTTGCTTATTATGCCATGACATCCCATTTCACTAAGATGAACATGCCCAAAAATATTTCGACGATCTTAAAATGGCACTCTATAACTCCCCTTTAATTAGTTCACCTAACTATAATCGCGACTATATCCTCTACATATCAACGTCATTCATCTCAGTAGTGGGAGTTCTCGTTCAAATAGGAGATGATGATCATGAGCATGTCATTTACTACATTATTAAAAACCTCTCAGGGCCACCTTTGAAGTATAATCACGAAGAGAAACTAGCCCTTGTAGGCGTTCTCCCAGTCCAAAAAATGCACCATTACATTCTGCTTCCCACAACCAAGGTCATAGCAGATTCCAACCCCATGCAATTCTTTCTCAGTCATTGACAAATTAATGGTAAATTTTCCCTATGGATCATTATCCTTCAAGAGTACGATCTCTAATTTTCAACACCTAAGAGAAAGAAAGCTCTCATCCTCTCCGAACTCATTACAGCCTTCCCCTCCAATACTAATAGTAACCCCATCAATACCGACTTCCCCGATGAACATCTCTTTTACATCACTTCGGATGATCCTTGGTACGATGACCTCCTCGTCTACCTTTGAACCCAAAAGTTTGGTAACCACCTCTCACGAGATGATCATCCCCATATCTGCCACCAAGCCCCCCGCTATATCCTCATTGGAGATATCTTATATTGACAAGGGGTTGACACCATACTCTATCGATGCTTGACTATGGACGAGGTCGATAGAGTCTTGAACGACGACCACAACGGTGCGTGCGGGGGCCATCTTTCGGGGATGTCCACCGCTCAAAAATCATTCGCGGAGGTTACTTTTGGCCTACATTGTTTCACGATTGCATTCATGCCATGAAACAATGCGATAAATGTTATCTTTATGCCAACAAAGCATGAGCACCACCTACTCTTCTACACCCAGTCATTACTTGTTGGCAGCCCTACATGTTTTTACTTTTTGAAAGCGAAAAATGATAAGTTATGTAGCTGCCTACACATGGTCATGGGATTATTTCTTTTCTAAAGTAGCTTTGAATTGTAAATATGATGTCTCGATTATTCCTATTGTTTTCCTTTCTTCGTTTTTGTGCTTTCGTTCATGACTGAAAGCATGAATGAAGCATTGAAACCTATGATTGTATTACCCTTTTGTCTAAAGTTTATGAAAGGTAGATGTCTCTACAGTTTGTTTTCTAATAAAGGTTTTTGGTCTATGAAGATCATCTTGTTTACTTCTTTAAACTAGCTCCTCAAATGTGAAGCATGCTTTGAATTGTTGTTTGAAACACCAAGGATCCATTAAAATTAAATTATCATATATATCTTTGTGGCTCTTGGTAAGACCTTTTCTTGTCACTACACTTTGGTTTACAATTTTTGCCTCTCCTGAACTTTAGAAACTGATTCCACCTTGTGCGCAATGATAATTTTTAATGATCTTGGTCGTGGCCTATACCCTATGGGAGGTGGCAGTTTGACAACAATAGGCCCATCATTTCAAGCTAAGTCTCAGGTTCCGCATGCACTCTAAAACATTCATTACCAGAAACGCCCAAATTTCATGACTGAAAGCCCCATTTCTTGTGTTATGGTTGCCCTGGTGTGGTCCTAGTTTTGTTTCCATTGTTTTATCTTAGGCTTACCTCCTACCACTACCATCTAAACCCACAGTTGGTCTATTCACTTTTGTTACAGTCTGTTCAATATCGTTTTTGCTTGTCAAAGACACGATTTTGCGGGAGGGATTCTGAGCAAACCACTATGAATTAGAACAAACCCTTTACAACCCAGAACTGAAATGAGCCATTTTACCTTCATTGTGGGAATTTTCCCCAGAAACTAGATCATTCCAGGGATATGTCTCTATTTTTGGAGGTAAATTTCTGAGAATTCCTGTTTCAGTTAAGATGAGCGTTTTATTAATTTATTTATTTTTATTTTTCTACAAACTTTCTTATAGTGTTGGATAAACCTCTCATTGAGAAACATCATTTTTCTTCAATTCACAAGACATACCTTTTGAAAGAAAACCCTCGTCCCGAGGCAATACTCGACCATTTTTACCTGGGCAATGATAGGTTATTTCTGAGATTTCAGAAATTTCTATGCATGAATCAATTTTTTCCCCCTAATCTTAACACAAAATACACCAGTGGAAACCATTCCAAAAAATCAACAATTGGACTATGTAAATAACCTGCCACCCTGCCTAAAGCATGAAAAAAACTTCCCTGGGATCAATTTCAGTCAAAATCCCACATTGGATAGTGGGAGCGTGTTGACACATAGTTATTCGTCCCCTCAATCAAAATTTCTGGACCAACAGTGCGAAGTGTGTTTATTCTGGATAGAATAATACTACACAGATGTGCCCTCCCTGCAAGCTAAAATCAAGGCCTTCACAGCCCAGATGGACTCACTAATGACTAAAAATAATAGACTCAAGTTCAAAGCACAAAGGCAAGGGGAACGCCCGAAGAGAACTAAAAATATAATAATAATAAAATGATGAGTGTGAAAAAACTATTATTAACTCTGAAATCTTATAATTCAAATTTAGCATTCAGTTGAAAGGTAAGATTTGTTTTTTATCTTAGTTATGCTTTTCTTGTTATTTGCTAATTAATATGGATTAATTTAGATTTATGTTGGTAACAATAATATTGGCAGATTTTGTAGCCAGTCAATTCTTATTCGAAATTTGGAAAATATTGGTTAAATGTATATCTGAATTTCTTTATTTCATATTTTTCTTTTAGGATATCTGGTAGTTTATGGTGATAAAATGATATGGAATATTTTTTGTCTTATTATCCATATCCATGGCTTATTTTTGTGTAAACAAGAACAAACTCTTTTAGTTTTAGAGATTTAGTGTGATCTGGGGTGGTTATATTCCCCCTATTTTTGTAATCAGTAGATGATTGTAGAGATTTAATCTTATCTCATAAGATATGACAGTTAGTTTTTCTGAACCCTTTAAAAACTCATATTTTTTGTAATGAAGACATCTTGGCCTGGGGCTAAAGTATGGACAATTAATTCACATACTTGAATGGAACATAAATACATATTACATCTTTAGCTTCTTGTGTATGGTGTCTTAGTTCAAGTTATGTTTATCTTGATATGATAATAGGTGTTGATAGCTTTTGTCTTCATGATTTATTACGAGTTGGGATAATTCATTAATAAATGATGTCCATATGTGATGCTTCAGATATTATATAGGGTGATCATATATTCAACTCAAATTATGAGATTTATCTTTAATTTTCTATTGAACGTTTAAATGCAAAGTTCTTACAATAAGATTTATCTCATTGTAATTGCTTGTAAATGATAAGATCACCGCGACTATTTGTATTATATGTTCTGTTATTGAAACTCAGTTTTTAGCACATTGTTTTGCATTTATTCGGAGCATTCTTAAGGTTCATTTCAGGTTTAACTCTCAGACAAGGTGGCTGGATATTCTCTATTATACAGACGTTGGATGCATTAATAGGTTAGTTCATTTCTTTTCATCATTTTTTTGTCTACGAAACTCTAATATATGGTCTGGCTTTGACCGTCCACATACTTCTGTTTCATAGTATATTTTTCTATTTAATCTTAGATTAATAAAGAGAAAACAAACAAAAAATAGATTATGTTCTTTCTTTATCTGCTTTTGTTAAATAAGCCATCTTTACATAGATTTTTGTGAGTTCAGATTAAAATTCACAACTTGTATATCATGCACATAAATAAGATAGATATATCTTTCATGTAAATATTATCTACAATAGTTATATATATATCTGTGTGTACATGTATATATATTAAATGGTTATTTAATAGTTATCTCTTTTATTTCTTTTATTTGTTTCTCTTAGGACTTTTAGATTGGCCAACGGAGCCATTATACTCGTCAAAACGAGTCATACCAAATGGCTTGGGTTATTTAGACAACCCTGGACTGGAATCGCTCTTCCAGTTGACGGACGATCAATTTCACCCATCAACAAATGGTGCTAGAAGGAGGGTTGACTGACAAGATGGCCTTGTAGGAGCCTTTATTTTAAATGTATTCAATTTCCCCATGGCTCCCCAAATCACTGTGTTGGAACATGCTTTCCACTTCTCATTACCCGATGTTCCCAATGAGACAATCTCTTGCTTGTCCAAACTCACCTTTGATGGTGGAGGCAATGTTAATTCTAAAGACCACCTTAACAAGTTTTGGTACAAATGCATCAAACATGACATTACTGATTTAAGAGTTTTATGCAAATTGTTCTCTTTTACTTTTAGATGTCGGATTAAACATTGGTTTGAGTCCTTTCTAGCATGTCACATTTTTTATTGGTTTCAATTTGTAGATGAATTTCTAGATTCTTTTGAAATTTATGATTACAATMAMCTATGTGAAGAATTTCAGACTTCGGTAATCAATGGTGATTCATCTTCCGAAGACTTTTTCACAAGAATCTATCATATCCTCTATAAATTTAATCTTGATGACATGTCATTTATATTAAATCTCCTCTATGATGCTTGTGTCCCTTCCATCCATTCATATTCAATCATGAATGAAGAATCAGTTGCAAATCCTATCACTCAATTGCAAGAAGAATTTAGTTCGCAGGATGAGAGGAATCCATCCGAAAACTTTGAACAAGCAAGGGAGGTAGAATCTATTGACCAAGTTCTTACCAACAACCAAACTGGTTTTTCCTCTGAAACATTATATTTTCAGTCTTCGACCATCGTAGAAGAAGATTCGATTCTTGGTCAAGGTGAATATCATCATTCTTGTAACTCATGCTCTAATCCATATTTAAACTCAGTCATTGAAGAACACTTAAGTGATGAAAATCATCTTAAACATTCTAACATTCCTATGAAAATGATTAGAGAAGAAGATATGCAATTGGAAGGAGAAACTTTAAACCTTCATCCTCAAAATGTACTTTATCCACAGGAAAGACTAGACGTTTGTCACATAAATTTTGAATTATCTATCATACAGAAGGCAAATCTAGATGATCATATTATGTTGAGGAATTTGTCACCAAAACAGAGTGAGAGTTTTAAAGAAAGTGAAGAGAAATGTCTTGAGAATACCATTGTTAAATATCATAGTTCAAGAGATTCTTTTCATGTGCTTGTTTTTGATTCCTTTTATTCTTTATATCCTGATCTCTTCCTAGATTCTGGTGGACTTGATACCTTACCTACAACATCGTACTATTTTCTACCACAATCATA
Organism: Picea glauca; assembly: GCA_000966675.3. NCBI lineage: Eukaryota > Viridiplantae > Streptophyta > Pinopsida > Pinales > Pinaceae > Picea > Picea glauca. Next base: position 345,702 of record JZKD02S0099467.1, read on the forward strand.
TCCTTTCGATATGCCAAGATTTGATGAAGTTAATTCCAAACATAACATTGATAAAGTCGGATATGGCGCTCTTTCACTTTCATCACTCACATGGGAAAAGGACATGTTGCAAGATTATTTTACACAGTTTATTGTTGAAAAAGACAATGCACTCTATCTTATGGAGATCAAACATTCTGCATTGCATATTCGTTCTTTGATTAGCTCGAATTTTAATGTTTATGTTTCACATTTTGAAATGATCAATCTCATCAAAGGAAGGATTCAAACCAATAATCTAATTGATGTCATGAATCATCTTATGATGATTTCCCCATTGATATATTCGTTTCATCAAATTCATGGTTTGCGTCCTCATTTTTGTGACAGGATTTTAGGATGGCTTGAATATTCGTATATAAAAAATATTCATAATAAAGATAAAGTTGTGCTTGCTTTGTTTTTACCTAAGTATCTTGGAAGTAGGCATCACATATTTCTTTTAGATCCTCCATGTGAGGAAATTAATAAACACTTAGAGAATTGTTAGGAAGATGGGGCACTTCAGCCTTGGTTGATGGTTATGTCATTTCTCCATAATCTTGACAAGTTTTCCAAATTCACTTACACTCATACATGCCATTATGACCCTTATCACTACAAGATTGCACAATGGCTGGAGGATTCATACATCAAGAAATTTCAAGGGAATGGTAAGATCATGATTACTTTGTTTCTAAATGATGATTATAAAGGCAAGTATGATATATTTATGTCATTTTTTGATATACTACCATTCGTTTTAGTAATATTTGGTTTTGTTTCCATTGCAGGATTGGAGTTACTCCAATGGTTACATTGGAAGCATGACTTCACATAGTATTTGTTTATTAGTTAGGGTAGGTTTAGGAGTAGGTTTTCTTTTAGTTTTATTCCTCACTATTTCTCTTTGTAATAATGAAGTCATGAGCACAAGTGGGTGCACCACTGCTATAACCCTAAAATGCACCACACAAGTTTACCTGGCATCAGGCCAACTCATGCCTCTTCCTAGACAAAGCCATGTTGAACAAATCCTCAAAAAACCACTTAAATCAAGGAACCTGCACCCTAACCTTTCACTGGGCGCAGTTGACCGCTTGCTGGCCTTCTACTGCGTGCAGGTGACCACGGGCTAACCCACTACAACCCGCATTTACCTAACAAAGAAAAAAATGAGGAAAGTTTCCGTCGGGACGAACAACTTTTTTTCAGTTAACTGGAACTCTTCGCCATGCATGGTCGAGAGTTCGCCTAAAACCCTAGCTCCTTCTAGCCTATAAAAGGAGGGGTAGGGTTACTATTCAAAGGAGAAAAATCATAGCAAAGAAACTCTGCCAAATTGCCAAGTCTGTTTTGTCCCAACCCTTTAGCCTTGCCTCAAGCTTTAGGAGAAATTCATGCAAAA
>JZKD02S0099479.1:0-10165 GCA_000966675.3 Picea glauca
ATTGAGCATATATAGTGCGCAGCTACCTTTGAAACAAAAGACTTCCCTGGGTTGATAATTTATGTTTCACTTGGTTGTTTAAAATTAATTAAGCAATTATAGTGACCAACAGGTGACAGATAATGCAGCAACGTTTAAAGCAGAAGCATTGGTAGACATGTGTGAATCAATGGGCATCCAGCTTGTACACTCAACTCCTTACTATCCTCAAGGTAATGGCTTGGCTAAATCGTCAAATAAGAGTTTGATCAAAATCATAAGAAAATTGTTAGAGGAAAATAAAAAGAATTGGGATTCCAAACTAAAATTTTCTCTGTGGGTAGACAGAGTAACTATTAAAAAATCCATAGGAACTTCCCCATTCAAGTTGGTTTATGGGACTGATGCAATTTTTCCTGTTCAGTTAGTTTTTCCTGTGGCTAAGTTCTTTCGGGAAGAGCAAACCGAGAAAAATGACATGGTAAGAAGGATGTTGGATTTGGTGGAACTGCAATAAGCTCGCGAATAGTTAGTGGACAGATCAAAAGCTCATCAGATGCAGATCAAAAGGACTTTTGACAGAAAGGCGAAGGTGGAAATTTTTCAGATCGGTGACTGGGTTGTAAAGTGGGATGCTCTTAGGCAGGACAAAGGCAAGCATAACAAGTTCGATTCTATGTGTACAAGACCTTTTATGATTTCTCAGGTGTAAAACAACAACACTTTCATTCTGCAAAATCTAGAAGGTGAAGAAATTTGCAGTCGCCAGTTAAATGGGCGATTTTTAAAACTCTATTTCGTCTAAGGCTATGAAGCCTAGACATTGTAATGTTAGCCTTAGTTTTTATTTTTTGAATAATTCCATGCCCAATGGAAACACTAGAAGATAGTTTAGTTTTTAGGTTCTTTTTTAGGAAAGGCATTGATTCTATGGTTCTTGAAACCTCATAGGGAGGTGTTCATCCCCAATAGGAGCCAGTGCTAACTCCTCAAATAAATTGGTGGATTTTATTTTATTTTTAGGTGATAGGTTGTGATCTAAATTCAATTTCTAAATTTTTGCAAGTAGGTTAGGGAGTCTCTATTTTGAAAACGATCTCAAAATAAATGTTGATTTTGGTTCGGTCAATAAAAAGGAAAAATATCAGGTTTCGGTGGTTTAGGCGAGCCTCCAATGTGCTCATTAACCACCGAAAGTATTCATTTTCCGCAGTTAAGGGGTCGAAGCAGAAGGAAAGTAACCACCGAAAGTTTGTGAATGAGAAAAATGAAAGCTCGTGCTTTTTCATGAGCCAACTGTCAAAGATTGGTGCAATGATTATAAACACAACCACCGAAAGCTCGCCATGCGGGAGACGATGCACGTTCGTGGCATCCATCCGAAAGGTTTGAAGCCCCCGTGTCTTATCAACCGAATTGGTCATTTCAAATCCACACTAGGCGGTGTTTGGCAGGTATGATCGCACGGAGCTACTCTCCATTTCAGTTACAAGTATGTTAACCATCATGATCTGCTCATTTCGTCTTTTGAAACTATGATGAGTTATTATGAATCCCGGAGATAGTTGAAGATAACTACAAGCTCACGATTTCATCAATAAATTGCATTTTTCAAGAATCCTGATACCACATTCTCTGAGGCTGGTTGAAGTGTCATTAAGTCCAGCAAGCACTCTCGAGTCAAGTAAGCCTGGTCGGGTTTTCAGGTCAGTTCAAAATTTATTTTCTTTCAAGTTTCAGAAATATAAATGCAACTGAAAATCTAGAGTTTCGGCATATTCTCAGTCAAGCGGTCGTCTGAAACTCTATTAGTTTTCAAAACTCAGTGTGTATCACCCTTTTCTATTGGATTTATGAATGATATTCGTTGTCTGCATAATTTCTAGAAGTCATTGCCTCCCGAACTTTTTTTTTCCCACAGTTTCAGGCACAGTCAACACCGACCCATGTCGAAAGCAAGTCTTGTTTTGAGATCCGAGGTGGATGGCATTTGGTATTTGGAAGCTCATCCAGAAGTGGCAGAGTGTTTCAGACAGATTGGAGTTTTTGCATACTGTGAGAAGTTGACAGCATTTCACCAACAGGTGGCTGAAACTTTTCCCTCTCCTATGATGGAAGGATTTCTAAAGTGGGCAGGGAGGAAATTATCATCGACGAAGCAGTCATTGCTGAATGCACGGGATTACCCAGAACGGGGGAATGTTGGTTTAAAACCACCTCGCCATCAAACGTTGAATTCAAGTCATATTTGTTTCCAGTACATAAAGCGTTGACCTGGAAGAAGGATATTCCCATGTCATATCTGGAACCAAAGTGGCAGTCTTTGCTGAAAGCAATTTTGGTGTATATCACTTGTGAGGGGCGCTACAACAGGGTAATGTATTACCATTTTAAACTGCTGAATCATTTCACAGGAAGAGGACACATAAACCTGCCTTACTTCTTTCATAAAACCCTGACTAAGATGGCAAGATAGGTGAAATCCCAGCCTGCTAAAGTTGTAAGCAGATTATCACATCAAGAGCTGATTACACTTCTTGTGAAAGAAGCTTTGCAGAGGAAACAAATTGAGTGGGGTTTCTTTCTATTTTGGAATGAGTTTCAAAAAGAAAGACCTCCAGAGATAGAAGCTAAGAAGGCTAGAGGTAGAAAATCTCCTACTCCCAAGAGTAGTCACAGAAAAAAGGAAAGGAATATCAATACCCAGAGATCCTATAAAAGCATCCCCTAGCAAGAAGGGAGTAATCAAGAGGAAATTACAGTTTCAAGATAATCAATCTAACAACCCTACCACAGGAAAAAACCTTCTCAATCTACCTTATAGTGACACTGAATCAGAGCAGGGGATGGCAAAGACACAGGATAACTTGGAGATCAGACAGGATACAGGTTCTCATTCAAAGATACCTCCATCAAGTCTTCCAGAGACCCATAAGAAACCAAAAGCAGAAGCCTCCTCAAGCAGGCCTAAGAAAGGTAGAACAGAGAAAATCAACAAGCTTCTACAAGAGATTTATGAGATGGAAGTTATAGAGAGGGTAATCAAAAAATCCAACACAGACCTCACTGAGAGAAATGCTGAACTATTCAAAATGAATCAAACTCTTAAAGAAAAACATGACAAAATCAAAGATAGAAACAAAGTTTTGATTAGAGAAAACATGAAACTCTACAGGCAACTCAGGATTCTAAGGCTCAATTTAAAAGAATTTGAATCACCAGAAGATGAGAAAACTAGGTTGGACACCTTGGATAATTTAGCCACCACTATAAGGGATACACCAAAACTCCCTACACAGCCAGCAGAATTTCGTAGGTCTACACGAACCAGGGCTGCAACATCTAAGAAGTCTTGAGCATCAGAGAGGACTTAAGGTAAACTTTTTGGCAATTTTGAAATTCCTTCAAAGTTTAACTTTTGGTGGTTTAGGCGAACAGGACGATTGTTCATTAACCACCGAAAGAGGTTCTTTCAGTAGATAACTTATCTAGAAACTTGCCCAGATAACCACCGAAAGCCTGTGTGTCCAGAATGGACGAGTTTTTACACAGATCAAGGATTTTTGAGATGAAAAGATTCAAGAGATTTTCGAATGAATGTCTAATGAATTATCAAGTCTAACACAACAGTTATTTTTGACAAATGGTGGTGAAAGGAGATGTTTTCAAAGGTTTATGGACATCTTTAATGAAGACAGAAAAACAGGACACCTTGCCACATCAACAAATTCGACTTGGTATATATTTGAAAGTTATCATTTAGCCTTGGGATGTTGTTCTACACTACACCAACCATCAACAAAGAGAAATCTGGGATTGGCCTCATTTTGGGGAAGCATCCCACTTCTTTTGCAACTGAATTCTGAGTTACTATTTTTAGTATATTTGATCCTTGTTTTCAGGATCTTAGAACTAGTTTGTAATGCTATAAANATTGAGCATATATAGTGCGCAGCTACCTTTGAAACAAAAGACTTCCCTGGGTTGATAATTTATGTTTCACTTGGTTGTTTAAAATTAATTAAGCAATTATAGTGACCAACAGGTGGTAGATAATGCAGCAGCGTTTAAAGCAGAAGCATTGGTAGACATGTGTGAATCAATGGGCATCCAGCTTGTACACTCAACTCCTTACTATCCTCAAGGTAATGGCTTGGATAAATCGTCAAATAAGAGTTTGATCAAAATCATAAGAAAATTGTTAGAGGAAAATAAAAAGAATTGGGATTCCAAACTGAAATTTTCTCTGTGGGTAGACAGAGTAACTATTAAAAAATCCATAGGAACTTCCCCATTCAAGTTGGTTTATGGGACTGATGCAATTTTTCCTGTTCAGTTAGTTTTTCCTGTGGCTAAGTTCTTTCAGGAAGAGCAAACCGAGAAAAATGACATGGTAAGAAGGATGTTGGATTTGGTGGAACTGCAATAAGCTCGCGAACAGTTAGTGGACAGATCAAAAGCTCATCAGATGCAGATCAAAAGGACTTTTGACAGAAAGGCGAAGGTGGAAATTTTTCAGATCGGTGACTGGGTTCTAAAGTGGGATGCTCTTAGGCAGGACAAAGGCAAGAATAACAAGTTCGATTCTATGTGGACAAGACCTTTTATGATTTCTCAGGTGTAAAACAACAACACTTTCATTCTGCAAAATCTAGAAGGTGAAGAAATTTTCAGTCGCCAGTTAAACGGGCGATTTTTAAAACTCTATTTTGTCTAAGGCTATGAAGCCTAGACATTGTAATGTTAGCCTTAGTTTTTATTTTTTGAATAATTCCATGCCCAATGGAAACACTAGAAGATAGTTTAGTTTTTAGGTTCTTTTTTAGGAAAGGCATTGATTCTATGGTTCTTGAAACCTCATAGGGAGGTGTTCATCCCCAATAGGAGCCAGTGCTAACTCCTCAAATAAATTGGTGGATTTTATTTTATTTTTAGGTGATAGGTTGTGATCTAAATTCAATTTCTAAATTTTTGCAAGTAGGTTAGGGAGTCTCTATTTTGAAAACGATCTCAAAATAAATGTTGATTTTGGTTCGGTCAATAAAAAGGAAAAATATCAGGTTTCGGTGGTTTAGGCGAGCCTCCAATGTGCTCATTAACCACCGAAAGTATTCATTTTCCGCAGTTAAGGGGTCGAAGCAGAAGGAAAGTAACCACCGAAAGTTTGTGAATGAGAAAAATGAAAGCTCGTGCTTTTTCATGAGCCAACTGTCAAAGATTGGTGCAATGATTATAAACACAACCACCGAAAGCTCGCCATGCGGGAGACGATGCACGTTCGTGGCATCCATCCGAAAGGTTTGAAGCCCCCGTGTCTTATCAACCGAATTGGTCATTTCAAATCCACACTAGGCGGTGTTTGGCAGGTATGATCGCACGGAGCTACTCTCCATTTCAGTTACAAGTATGTTAACCATCATGATCTGCTCATTTCGTCTTTTGAAACTATGATGAGTTATTATGAATCCCGGAGATAGTTGAAGATAACTACAAGCTCACGATTTCATCAATAAATTGCATTTTTCAAGAATCCTGATACCACATTCTCTGAGGCTGGTTGAAGTGTCATTAAGTCCAGCAAGCACTCTCGAGTCAAGTAAGCCTGGTCGGGTTTTCAGGTCAGTTCAAAATTTATTTTCTTTCAAGTTTCAGAAATATAAATGCAACTGAAAATCTAGAGTTTCGGCATATTCTCAGTCAAGCGGTCGTCTGAAACTCTATTAGTTTTCAAAACTCAGTGTGTATCACCCTTTTCTATTGGATTTATGAATGATATTCGTTGTCTGCATAATTTCTAGAAGTCATTGCCTCCCGAACTTTTTTTTTCCCACAGTTTCAGGCACAGTCAACACCGACCCATGTCGAAAGCAAGTCTTGTTTTGAGATCCGAGGTGGATGGCATTTGGTATTTGGAAGCTCATCCAGAAGTGGCAGAGTGTTTCAGACAGATTGGAGTTTTTGCATACTGTGAGAAGTTGACAGCATTTCACCAACAGGTGGCTGAAACTTTTCCCTCTCCTATGATGGAAGGATTTCTAAAGTGGGCAGGGAGGAAATTATCATCGACGAAGCAGTCATTGCTGAATGCACGGGATTACCCAGAACGGGGGAATGTTGGTTTAAAACCACCTCGCCATCAAACGTTGAATTCAAGTCATATTTGTTTCCAGTACATAAAGCGTTGACCTGGAAGAAGGATATTCCCATGTCATATCTGGAACCAAAGTGGCAGTCTTTGCTGAAAGCAATTTTGGTGTATATCACTTGTGAGGGGCGCTACAACAGGGTAATGTATTACCATTTTAAACTGCTGAATCATTTCACAGGAAGAGGACACATAAACCTGCCTTACTTCTTTCATAAAACCCTGACTAAGATGGCAAGATAGGTGAAATCCCAGCCTGCTAAAGTTGTAAGCAGATTATCACATCAAGAGCTGATTACACTTCTTGTGAAAGAAGCTTTGCAGAGGAAACAAATTGAGTGGGGTTTCTTTCTATTTTGGAATGAGTTTCAAAAAGAAAGACCTCCAGAGATAGAAGCTAAGAAGGCTAGAGGTAGAAAATCTCCTACTCCCAAGAGTAGTCACAGAAAAAAGGAAAGGAATATCAATACCCAGAGATCCTATAAAAGCATCCCCTAGCAAGAAGGGAGTAATCAAGAGGAAATTACAGTTTCAAGATAATCAATCTAACAACCCTACCACAGGAAAAAACCTTCTCAATCTACCTTATAGTGACACTGAATCAGAGCAGGGGATGGCAAAGACACAGGATAACTTGGAGATCAGACAGGATACAGGTTCTCATTCAAAGATACCTCCATCAAGTCTTCCAGAGACCCATAAGAAACCAAAAGCAGAAGCCTCCTCAAGCAGGCCTAAGAAAGGTAGAACAGAGAAAATCAACAAGCTTCTACAAGAGATTTATGAGATGGAAGTTATAGAGAGGGTAATCAAAAAATCCAACACAGACCTCACTGAGAGAAATGCTGAACTATTCAAAATGAATCAAACTCTTAAAGAAAAACATGACAAAATCAAAGATAGAAACAAAGTTTTGATTAGAGAAAACATGAAACTCTACAGGCAACTCAGGATTCTAAGGCTCAATTTAAAAGAATTTGAATCACCAGAAGATGAGAAAACTAGGTTGGACACCTTGGATAATTTAGCCACCACTATAAGGGATACACCAAAACTCCCTACACAGCCAGCAGAATTTCGTAGGTCTACACGAACCAGGGCTGCAACATCTAAGAAGTCTTGAGCATCAGAGAGGACTTAAGGTAAACTTTTTGGCAATTTTGAAATTCCTTCAAAGTTTAACTTTTGGTGGTTTAGGCGAACAGGACGATTGTTCATTAACCACCGAAAGAGGTTCTTTCAGTAGATAACTTATCTAGAAACTTGCCCAGATAACCACCGAAAGCCTGTGTGTCCAGAATGGACGAGTTTTTACACAGATCAAGGATTTTTGAGATGAAAAGATTCAAGAGATTTTCGAATGAATGTCTAATGAATTATCAAGTCTAACACAACAGTTATTTTTGACAAATGGTGGTGAAAGGAGATGTTTTCAAAGGTTTATGGACATCTTTAATGAAGACAGAAAAACAGGACACCTTGCCACATCAACAAATTCGACTTGGTATATATTTGAAAGTTATCATTTAGCCTTGGGATGTTGTTCTACACTACACCAACCATCAACAAAGAGAAATCTGGGATTGGCCTCATTTTGGGGAAGCATCCCACTTCTTTTGCAACTGAATTCTGAGTTACTATTTTTAGTATATTTGATCCTTGTTTTCAGGATCTTAGAACTAGTTTGTAATGCTATAAANTGGACCCCACAATGCCTCTCAAATACCCCTGTACTCACTATAGCATCCATCTGGCTACTCTGGTCATCATAAATCTCTGCCCTGTGATGATGTCCCAAAGTGGGGACATTACATTGCTGAAGAAATTTCCCCCCTTGAGTTGGTCAAGAAGGTCATCAATTTGGGGAATTGGGTGTTGGTTCCTGACTGTGATTTTGTTTAGTGCTTCATAATCAATACATAGCCTCCATATCCTGTCTTTATTTTTCACCAGCATAATCAAGCTTCTGCAAGGGGTGGATGTGGGTTGGATATGCCCCTTTTGAAGCAGCTCTTGGATCTCGCGCTTGATTTCGTTATTTTCCATCAGTGAGCAATGATAGACTGGTCCATTAGGTAGCGAGGAACTGATGGTTAGATCAATTGGATGCTTGACTTGGAAGTGCGTCGGTACCTCGGTGGGTGAGGAGAAGATGTCTCTGTACTCTTCCACGATCCTGTCCACTTGATTCTGCTATAAAAAGAGGCTTTGTGTAGAGGTCACAGATGTGGCGGTGAACTTCTTATGATTGTGAGTATGGATCACAAAGAAGACGAACGTCCTGGTTGTTAGGATATTTAGACACTTAGGAGTTAGTTAAGATCTACTTGGTCTAATATGTCATTAGTTAAAAGTGTGTTTCTTAGTGTGTTTCTTTAGTATGCATTAGTATGCATTTGTAGTTAGGAAATCCGACAGTCATGATATGTTCCCAACATAGAGTGATCCGATGGTTCATACTCTCCTTGATCTTAATGATCATTGATCCATGGCTTAACATCCAATTGGTCTATGATCTCTATTTAAAGAGCATGAGGTTCATTTGCCAATAATCGATTGTGAGAAACTCTATTGTAAAATCTCTCTATAATCTTTTCCTTTTGCATTAATAAATTGCTCCAAGTGGTCACGTTGGCTGGGGTCGTGGATGTTTCCCCGTAGGGGTTTTACCATGTGAAAACATTGGTGTGTTGATATTTGATATGGTTATGTGAGTGGTTACTTAATGTTTTTATCCTATATTGGAATACCTATGTTTTTGAACATGGTATCAGAGCATGTTTGAATACCCGCTCATGTTGTAGATCGAGATCGTGAAGCCGAGTTGCCTCATCTTTATTTTCTGTCCTTTTTGTACATTTGTGGGCCGAGAGGACTGTTCCATTGCGTCTGGAGAACTCGTTTCATTCAGGAACACTTTTTGTTTCACTCGAAAAGGTTTATGTTTGCCCAAGATACGACCATTACAGTCAGATCCGTAGGTATAAAGTTTGAATACACATTTTTTTAATTTTTTGCAGAGAAGTATTTTGGTTTTATTTCATTTTTGTATTTTTTTTATGGGTTGCTACTCTTTTAGATCTAGGTATGCTCTTTTCCCTGCACCCTGTGCGATCTCAGAAAATAAGAAACAGATAGGAAAAGGTGCATCTTCCAGGTAAGCTAACCGAGATATAACCCTTGTTGTCATCAAGAAGTAAAATTGTTTTCTTGTGTGAAAAGAGTTTTTTTTTAGCATGCTCTCCAACAACAATAACATCAACAACAACAACAACAACCCCAATCCTCCTTATGAACGTTGCAATATGTTTTGCTAGACCATTTGGTTAAAACTTTCCTTATTAAGTAAGAGGTCTTGAGTTTAAGTCTCTCTTTTGTTACTTTTTTGAAAAAGTTCATGCTAAAATTGTAAAGTGTATTTCACTTCAAGTATGAAAGTGAATCACTTTAAGTAGCTTTAATACTTTATCTTAGAGTTATTTGTTTTACATGCAGATTTTCTGTTATAAAGTAACTTCATTGTAAAGTGATCCCCACTTCTCTTTATAAAAGTGGGTCACTTCTTAAAGCAACTTACACTATCGCGTGGTCAGTTGGTTACCGTTTATGCCTTTTTTTTAAAAAGGGCACAAATATCACATCGGAAGTCCATTTTCAGTGTCGTTTTTTTTAAAACCATGTCATTTTTCGAGATATTTCCATCCAGATCATCAATTTCAGTTTTAAATCCACATTATCTGCATATTTAATATGGATTCTACAAGTTATGTCTTACTTACCTGCAAGAACTACTTCCAATGGAAATCTCATATGGAAGATTTATTAAGAAGTAAAGGCTTGTACCAGATTACCTTGGGAAAGGAAAAAGAATCCACTGATGATGATAAGAAAACCAAATGGGATAATAGGAATGACAAAGCATGAGAACTAATCAGAATGTCCATCTCTCCTGATTTAAGGTACCACCTTCAAGAAATTGATGACCCCGAAGAAGCTTGGGACAAGATTGAATCTGTGTTTGGTAAACTCAATATTATTCGA
>JZKD02S0099501.1:0-11489 GCA_000966675.3 Picea glauca
CCAGGATAAATGTTGTGTCTCTTGTGAATGTGTATTTCTCAGTGATCTTGTTCTTATGTTTCTCTTATCTATTGAAATGCAAAGAACTATAATAATGGCATAAAACATTAACATTTCTTCCCCATGAGGGTTTCCCAGAATAAATGTTGTGTATCTTGTGATTGTGTTTATCTCAGTGATCCTATCTATGCTATTGTTATCTAGTAAATTGAAAGGTAACCTAATAATAGCTTAAAATTTAACAAATAAGGTCACACACCATGATAGGTTTAGAGTCCACTCCACATACATTTCAGTAAGGTCGTGATATTTCAAGTCCAACTTGTTGCATTACTTTTAAAGGCATAATATTTGTGGAGTCGCCTGAGTCTAACATGAAATTATGGAGGGTGAACTTATTCACCAAGAGAGAAATGAAGAAGGGGGAATGCTTTCCATTTTTTCTACTGATGTTCTCAGCATGGAACATTGTAGGAAGATCATCTTCAAATTGAGATTCTTCGATGTCAAGGTCATGTGAAGGTACAAGGTTTTCATCTTGTCCCTTTGAGTCTTCTCCATTAGGACTTGATGAGGATGGAAGATCATTAGGGTTGGAAATTTTCAACCCAACACTATCTTCCTTGGGGATTTTTGGCATAACAAATTTGGTGTTCTCCCCAAAGGATTCATTTTCCTCTTTCAATTCCTCACTCATGAGTTCTTGGATTTGTATTTTGGTTTCCCTAGAAACATTTTAAGTTTTAGTGTTCCATTTTTTCTTAGTGATGGGGCATGGTTCTCCATGGGATGTACCTACCCATGCAATGTCACTCATGTCTTGTTGGTAAAGGGTACATTTTTCATCTATGGTGTTTTTTTTAGTCATGAGGATTTATGGGATTGCACAAGGTTTGTGAATTTTTTTCTCAAGAGCACTCACTATAGGAGGTACATCAAAGTTTCATGAGTCCAAATTGGTTTCTATTTGGGAGGTAAAATATTGTGCCTCATTGAGGATTTCAAGGAATTTATTCTTCAATAAGAATTTAAATTCTCCTTGAAAAGCACTTAAATACTTGACTAAATCAATTATTTTTGTGGGCCTAATGTTGAGAGAAAATTCCTCTACCAAGGCGTCAAATCTTGAGTTGAATTCTCTCATGGACTCATGTTCATATTTCTAAATTTTGTCAAACTGAGAGAAAAGGAAATCTTGATCTTTTTCTATCACCCCATATTCTTATGAAATCACTCTCAAGACCTTCCCAAATTTTAATACTCTTGCTTGGGAGGTTTCCTTACCATGCCCTATATTCCCCTACTAATGAGGTAGAGAAGAGCCTCATGATCACATTTGAGTGTTGTAGCTTTGTCTCATGGGCCCCATATTTGTCACAGAAGATACTCAAGTGATAATCAGCCTTGTTATCATCAGAACCAAAGAATTTGGATAGCCAGGAACTAGCCTCTTTAGTCATGTCAAGGGGAAAACACATATTATACACATGTCCAAGGGTCTAGAAACTTTGTTGGATTCCCATTTCGGAGGATCAATGGGGGACATGGGTTGATAGTTATAATGATTCCCGATATATGTTCTCATCAATGGATTCTTCGGGTAATTCCTCTAAGAGGATCATCAAAGGAAGGATAAATAACTACTCTCATTGGATTCGCCAGGTAAACTTGTAAGATAAGGGGTTCAGGAGAAGTTTACCAAAGATTTGTCAAGGAGAATGACTTAACCTTCCCTCTAAATGGTGCAAAAATGTTATTGGGAGATTTGTAATTATGCAAAGTCCACCACAAGATCCCCAATTCTTGCATAAAAATGGAAGAAGCTACCATTGTCACCTTAGTAGGGTCTTCCCTCATTTTAGTGATGGAAGAGGTCCACTACTAGGGAGGCTTCCTTGGTAACATCAAGAGATCAAACAGAAAGTTTAGTAGCAAAACCTATTTCCCCCTATCTTGATCCTCGAATGGTTGGTGTAGGTCAAGGGAGAGAAAATGTTATGAACTATTTTTTTGTACCTTCCCAAAACAATAACACTTAGCATGTATATAACGACTTCCAAGCCAAACAATGCAACAATGACCTATTTTATACACTATACAAGTTAGTTAGCTATGGTTATTGCACATTGCAGCAGTAAACCAGTTTTGTAATAGCAATAAATATTTTGCAACAATAGAAATAATAAGTGCTCAGAAATGCCACAATTGACCATGAAAAGTAAGCATACAACCAATAGAATACTATATAACTGTTAGAGGTAATTATTGAGTGAGTTAAGCCACCTTTAGATGAGTGTATGCAGCAAATTAATGTAATTTTAGATGGTTGTAGAAAAAATTTATAGCATCAGTAAGAAATATAGTGAGTTTTCTAGGGTTAGATTTAGTATAGTTAGTAGGATACTTAAGAGATTTAAGAGATAGGTTTTATCATTCACTTTCACCACAAGAGTTGTTTTTCGATTAGTGCCTTTCTAGGGTTATGGAGTCTTCCAATGCAACCAATCTTGGCAGTTGATCTACTTGAAACCAAGAGGTAGGATCTAAACCCTAAGGTGCAAGCACATTTGGGCCTTAGGATTTATATATTGAGGAGAAGTAATTATAGGGTGCAAGCACGTTTGGGCCCTAGAAATCATCTCCCTTCTTATAGCTTCAACTAGGTCAAAGATCAATTATATAGGGATAAAATCCTGAAGTGATAGCACTTTAAGGATTTAGGGTTCTAACCCTAGCAAGGAAAATGAACCAATTTTAAACAAATAAGGCCTTGTGAGAGGAAGAAGCAATTATTTTCCTCTCTTGGGGTTTCTATAAACAAGACTTCTTGCAAAAAAATAGTGATTTCACCATAAAAATTAATAGCATAACAAAAAATTGCAGAAATGTACTTACTTCATCCAAGAAACCAAGAGAATTTCACCCTAATTGCATAAATATCCATCCAAAATTAGAAAACCATCCATAAAATATCCTTTCCAAGCATATCTCATGATACAGAAAGAGCTAGTAAACCCTAAGGGTTGAAAATTTCAGAAGTAGTCTTACAATGGTGAGAGAATGATGATGAAAAAATAAAAGTGAGGCTTGTCCTTTTTATATAAGGATATACTCATGTATTTGTCCACATAACATGTCAACAACAATATATAAGTGGGTTTGACCCCTCATTTAACCTTTACAAATGTTAAAAGTGAAAAAAAAAAATCATAATGAGCCACACATGTGAGACTTCAAGACCTATTAAGAAAGGAGGAGACCTTCAAAGGTGATGTGACATTAATCTAGAGTAGTGTGGGATAAAGTGATGTCTCTCCTCACCAAAAATCATTCCATGCATCATCAATACCCCAAGCAGTCACCAAAACCTAGTTGTGGTGTACCCTAGAAGGTGACATCGTCACCAAAATATGGCTAGCATCCAAGATCCATGTGTTGCATCCAATACCTGGGGAGTTGCATCTCATCTCTATTATGTCTCTGAATATATGTTGCTAGAATGTCCCTAATCCTAGTGAGAAATAATCTATGGGGTACTCTTCCCATCCTATGGGGATTCCAATCCATTTGTGTGCCATCATGAATGAATCTTCTCCTACCAATCCCATTTGTCCATTGTTCAGGATCCCAAGTGTGTGAGAGTCATTGTATGAGGATAATGAGTTATTGGATGACCCAATGCTCTCCATTACACACGCCAAAGTCTTGCAATAAAGGAATAACATCATGGATACAATCCCAAAACGTCCCTCAAAGAACCATGTTAGGGCCATCCAAGACAAATCAAAGCATAAAACATGGTTAGTCAAGGTTCACAAGAAACATTAGTCCTTAAAGCTTGCAAAGTAAGTTGTAACTTAAGACATAAACCATGTAAGACAATTAGTGTCCCCTTCAAGAGTCACACCAACCTAGGACCCCATGTGAGTTGATAATTTTAAGTATGGGATGGCCTTCATCCAACCCTATTAGGTGTGCCACCTAGACAGGAAATAAAATAACCCAGGTAAAGAGATAGGTCATGAAAGTGACATGGAAATTAAAAAACCCTTCAAGAGTAAGTGTGATAGTGATATGGTTTTAGGGATTACTTCATGGCTCATGGTGTCATTAAATCCATTTCTATGAGCACCTTTGTGGAGAGTGTGCTTTCTCTTGAATTACCCCATATTTAGGCACAATTTTTTCCAAACCCCTTTATCAACTATAGCATCCCTAGCTCCCTATTGGTAAATGCCACATCCAAATTTTCAACCTCTGATACCAATTTACTTTATTGATAAGCTATACATATACATAGGGTTATACAAAATAATAACAACATGCAATAACCGGTGCATACATATACAATTTAAGCAACATAAATAAATACATTAAACATATTAAACAACATGTAAATATAATTATAGTAGACGCAGCAAAATAATACTTATTTATAAGAACACATATATGTTGTTGTAAAAACACCAAATGTGTATAGACCTTCCATGCTCCTCCCATCCATATACCACACTGCTCATAACTTTCATCATTAGGTCTCCCCCGAGATGGGGCTAAAAATACACTAGCGAAAAGGAATCCTAAGACAGGATAAGGTCTATTAATATCCATAATGTTGAGACTCAAGTGTCAACTCTAGAAGACACGGGTCTAATAATTAGTAGAATTTCTCAATCCAAGGTTTCCAACTATTGCAACTATCATATAGTCCCTCATTCCCCACATGTTTTTCCCACCCCAGGAAGTGTTCCCCTTCTTCGCTCAACAGTCCTTTGTCTACTCCACTTCCCTTCTAGGGCTTCAGCAATAGGATGGATAGGAAGTCTCAGAGCCTTGTAGCTATTTCCCAGTGCAATAGGTAACAATTCCCAGCAGTTTCTCACCCAGACAAACTACTCACGGGCCTGACAACCCACCTCTTCCACAACATACGAGCATGACAACCTACTTCTTTAGCATCAACAATTCCAGGTACAAGTACGATGATGTTAGCAGTGGTGTATATACGGTAGGTTATAATCATGGAATGATGATCGAATGATGGGGAATGTACTAAATCCCCCAAATATATTTTCATGTGCCCTTTATGACACATGGCACTCAAGGAACTCCCTTTTCCCCACTTTAGAAACTTAGGATATATTCATATCCATACTTTGGCTTTAAGGAATATTAATATAATATTCCACTGAGATTAAGCCCCCTTAGCTAATTCCCTTTCCTGTGCTCTTATCCCCCCTTCCCTTTCTAGTGGATTTTATCCCCCCATACTCCTTTGTCTAGTCAGTATGAAGTAGTGATGCATTTTAATAATAATATGAGTGTTTACATATTACAATATAGGCATGCTATCCTTTTATCAATCTAGGCTCTCTGGCCTAAAAATAACACAAGATATTCGGCCTCAAAACATATTTACAAAGGCACTCTAGTGCAAAGTATCCTGTCCCATCAGCCTATAATGTACATTATGAATGGGGATCAACCTGGGGTATTACATTCCCCTCCTTCTTATTTATTCATTTTCCTCGGTTCATTACATACAATGTACATTAAACATTATTAAAAAAAAACTCCAAGCCTTTGCTATTGAATCTTGTTATCCTTTTGGTGCTCTTCTTTCCAAGCACCAGATTCATGCCTCCATACTGCAACTGGAAGTCCTTTGCTCTATTCCACAGAGATGCTTCAGGAAATAATTCATTCCACTATAGCATTCTTAAGTTTCCTCTTCATTGTTTCACTCACCCTTTCAATCTTAGGAATCGTTTCGATGTTGCACATTCCTTCAGTGATCCATATTGCAAGTATTTCACACACAAGGAGAGCCCCATCTCATCTCCAGACCCCCACTAAGGATCTGTAATTTGTTTTTATTTTTATTTTTTTCAATCATAGTACTTCAGTGTCCCAACAATATCCTTTCTTCCCAAGCATTTCAGTTTCAATAACCATCATCTCATCTATATCACACATATACATTCAACATGAGATAATATCATAACAATTTCATTTAGATATTTATATTTATTTCATAAATAAATTCAAATTTCCTCATGTATGAGATTCTATCTCATAATTTCTTGGGTGTTACAATAGTAGGATGTTGTCTTTCTTATGGATTTCAGTAGCACCATACTAGAGACCACTTTTACATGCAATACTTCCATATTGCATTCAACCAGATAGATTGTTAGTATTTCCTGTGAAATATACTTTTATTGCAATAGCTACAAAAGCTCATAAGGTGATATGAAAATTGTATGCACTTTAAAATGTAATCACGTCAATCCATTCATTAATTAGAATAAAATTTTCATTCCCTACACATGTATTTCCATAAATTATATTTTCCTTTTCTAGCCAATAGTACTATGTTTCCTTGACAATTATTTATTATAGTCCACCTTCATGTGACTACTTTAACTTGCAACTCTCTTTTTTCAATATCTAACAGCTCCTTAAATGTTCTCAACTCTAGGAGTTGGTAATAATTGTAGCATTACAGCTACTAGCATTATCATTTATATTAAATATAATATATGCATATATTCACCAAAATGCATTCAACAAATGCACTCAAGCATAAACAACTCTATAATCCATGAATGCAACTTTACCACTTACACACTATGTATGACTGCAACTCTCCATGCATATATATTCAATTCACCCTTGCATTGATTTCATAATTCCCTTAATATAATTTGTGCATCTCACCATGGTGGATTGGAAGGTTTGCTCAATGCCTTGACACATCATCCATACACTTCCCCTTATTAATGACAATCATTTAGATCCCTTCCTTTTCGACCCAATAAAATTATATGGTGTTTTGTAGTGTTAGAAAAAGGGTTGCAATCCAAACATTAGTTATAAGTAGGAAGTTTCCTTGGATACTTGTGTGGCACTATAGTATTTCCATATCCAACCATGTAATGGCCTCATACATGACTAGCCTTATTGGCATTCATTTATATAAAAGGTCCATTCCCCTTTACTTATTTTGGTTATTAACTCATAACCAACATATTCCTGACATGCTATTATATCACATGTATGCATTCAAAATTTATCATCTTTTATCATTATCACAAGCCTTCATCCTTTACCACACCTAGAGTTATATTATTTTCATTGATGCATTCAAAATATACAGTAATGTCATTTCATAAAATAAATTTGGGATGAGGGAATTCTTACCTAATTTCCCCTCAGCAATTATGCAGCATAAATTCATAAAATTCATACCTACATAGTTTCCTTTAAATAAATTTGATGCTACCTGATTAGTTGGTAGCACTAGGAGTTCCCATGCCTCCTTCACCAACCTCTTATGCAACATTTCATATTTGTGTTGCTTCCTTTTATATGGATGACTTCCATATGTAGCAGCATCATCAGCAACACTTGCATCCATGCAATAAATTTCCTCTGTCATGGAACAACAGCCACCATTAACAATGTCATATTCATATATATAACCATAGACTACTCCTAGTCTTTAACATGTTATATATATGAACAAATATGCATTCATTAATACACATTTATATGCACTAAGAATGCATCATTAGCATGCCCATAAATGAATTTGCATTCCAATTTCATGTGTTATGTATGGTTGTCCAATAGCCATAACATAATTTCTACTACATCAATTTCAGAAACCTCTTTCTTCACATACTGCTTTCCTTTTTGTTCTTGGATTTCATCTAGTCCCACTGAATTTCTTGTACCCTTTTGTAGGTTTGTTGAAATCATTGCACATGATTGATTCTATCCTGAGCACTTTTCCATCCCAACCAATCCTGATCACCTTAAAATTTTCATCCCTGTAATATGTTGATATTAATATTAGTGTCCATATATTTCCTAGATCCATCGGACCCAACTCATACCTGACCAAATTATATTTCCAATCATGATATTTTATAGCATTTGGATCTTCAATATTTATTTACTTTTCGAAACCGCACTGCTCCCTCCCTTCCTTGATTGAACACTTCAATACTTGTGGGTTATTGCACATACCATCGCTTTTATTAACCCATTTGGGTCTCATCTTGACTTCTTAGTCAATTTCCATCATGTTCCAATGCTACCCAAATGTATTCTCTTCCATATTCTTAGAGATTAACTGGAAGTAATTGATATTGATTTTACTTGTCATCGTAGAGTCCAGTGATACTTCTAATCTCCTGGAATATCACCAATAACTCTTTTCCATTTTAGATGGTTCCTTTCATATGTCATCTCTTTTCCATTCCATAGCAAGCATAGAACCATTCCCTTCTTCATGATCCTTTATTGATTCCCTTCAGAAATCACTCCCATGCTTGAGTCTTTCTAATTTTCCATCGCATTCTACTTTGGAAATGTAATCAATACTTTTGAGATGCACCCAACATTCTCCATAGCATCAACAATTCTTTGCATTGTTGTCGCAGTTATTGGAGTATTGCAAGAGACTCAAAATAAATTGGCATCCACCTTGCGGTACCTTTTCTTACTTTCTTCATTTGTTCATGGACTTTACCCACTTATGGTGTTCACTTAATTTATGGAATTTCTCTCCCATAAATCTCATTGCATCCTTCCAAAACCAATATACACATGATGCATTTCTTATGCAATGGCTCACACTTCTTTAGAATGCACACACCTACATTACTTCACCCATGAAGTTATGCCATACAACCATGCGTCCACTGCACTACTTTGATAACAATCATGGAGGTGTTATCTCCAAAACTATAGGATTGATCCTTGGAAATGTTACATCCCATTTCCATGTATATGTTAGAATATGAAAGATGTGTGCTTGTTTTACCATTGAAAATACTCTTGTCACCCAACCATAGGCCGAAGCCACCCTCCGAGCACCTTAACCTTGATAGAGAATCACTCCGGAAGCAAACCCTAGGCTAGATAGACAAACAAAGGGTAGTGCACCTTTCCCCAAGGATAGTGCATCACAAAGAGCTGATCAGATAGTCCAAACCCTATCTAAGAGATAGTCCAAGTGTAACTGCTAGCTACAACAGCTGCAATGGCATCTCTCCTCCAAACCTTCGCAGAAACTGGGCAACTACAGTGTGCACAAGACTGGTCACTGCAATTTTGAGACTGCTTGCCATAATGAGAACTGGCCTCCTGTATTTACACTAATTTTGGCTAACTTCCAGGGCCGACTTCTCATTCTGGGTATCTGTATGTTTAGTATATAATATTATTTCTTGCCGACTTCTTTTCTTGGAGACTAATAACCTAATATAAATTATCTTCTTGAGCCGACAAGTCTTCTAGGGTTATTAGCCAACTCATTAGGGTTTCTTCTTGGTTCCCAGAGTATTCTATACTTGTTAGGTTTACACGTAGAGGTAAATAGCTCCTGTAGCTACCATAATATCAACACTCCCTCCTAGCTAGGGAGGTATTACAGGTAATGGTATTTGAGCACAAAAAATACCATTCACTCGGTAGCATCAACATAGTTATATAGACTAGATCATGAGCACCATCATAATCATCAGTTGCATCATCTCTCGAAACCATACTCTATCTGAGTAATCAGACATGATGCTCACTCCATAGAGTGATATAAGATCCATTCTTCTAATCTAAAAGAGTAAATGTTTTGAACCATTTTTTGTCTGGAAAATCTCTGTTCATCATTCATCTAGCTGATAATTATTTCCAATAAACTGCTTGATAGTCTTCAAGGAAATCAGAACAAAATAGAGCACAACTGTGTCTATCCATAGTAGTACATAACTACAATCTAGTGGTGCACTACCACACCAAGTAGATAACAAGTACTTGATCAGTAACATATAGTCACGAATAGTGGAACACATCCACCACAGTAGTATACATCTATTGTCATACACTCTTCATAATAAGCATCTGATATCAACCTGCACAAAAACAATGTTATGATATAAATTGAATCATCTGGGCCAATATTTCACTCACGTCTGTGAGATATGAAAGAATATCTTCCCTCAGAGTAGAACAATGAGATGTCTCGACTATTCTTCTCAGGCAAGGAAGAATAATTGTCCTGTCTTCTAAACCTAGACCATTCCCCACCCTGGTCCATTCTTCCTACACTAATCAAAGTGCACCCTAGAGAGAATGTATAAACCCTAAGGAATGTATGTCCCTGATTGTTGAGCCTAGACCATTCCCCACCCTAGGCCATTCCTCTTACACTAATAAAAGTTCACCCTGGAGAGAATGTTTAAACCCTAAGGAATGATTGTCCGGACCAATTCCTCTGTTAACCACAAGAGGAAAAGATTGTCCTGTATCAACCTCCAAAATGGACCATTCCTCATGTTAACCACAATGAGAAATCATTGTCCAACGAGGCAGGCCAGTCTTCTTGAGTAACCCTCAAGAAGAGAGACTGCCATAGACCACTCCCCATGTTAACCACAATGGGAAGTCACTGTCTATGATACATCAACAATATGGGTCATTTCCAATGTTAACCATAATGGGAAATCGTTGTCTGTCATAAATCTCAATCCACTTTATGAACAGGAAAGAATCTGTCCAAGTTGGACTATTTTTCAGTGAATGTCTTCAATAATATTTTATTTCTCCCTCCCAACCTAGGATTCATCTCTTCCTTTTTCAATAGGGAAGTCATCTCCACGAGCTCCATATTGAGTACACAAACTCTTTCATCTTTTACCAAAATGTATGTTCATCTGCTCATCTGTGGAGATATGTATTGGAGAACCACTTTCTCCTTTCTAGACTTCATCACAGATAATGTAATGCTTGATTTCAAATGTGCTTTAGTCTGGAACACTTATTTTCTATGAAGGATTCATGTAGCTCTGAACAATAGAGTATATCATTGTTGGAAAACTGGAACATATCCATGTGGCACTTCTTCTGTCATCATGAGATCTAATCTATTGAGTAATCATCTTGATGTTATAGGAAATATTTACCACGCTTATGTTGTGCACTGGAGGTTCTCCACCAAGTTATCTTCTTCTATCTGCATACAAGGGTCTCTTTCTGGTATGCCTCAAAGTCTTGAGATTGCTTCTTCATACGGTCTTTATTCAATTTCTCTAGAGAATATTCTTTGCATTCATTTGATGTAGAACTCCAACTTATGGATGTTGCGGATGATATAATGACTCATGTAGAGATAAGTCTGGTTTACAAGAACAAATAATCATCATAGTCTTCTCCCTCCATCTGAGAGAACCTCTAGTTTTGTATCTCACAATGCTTTCTTCCATACATTGTTCTTCATCATGACTTTCAGTTCCTCTGCTTGATTGTTTTTATTGAGTTTATATCAAGCTAACAATCTTGTGATTCTTGATACAATGATTGGTTGTTATGGCTTCTCTTTCTTTCTTGGAATCTTCATGTGTTTCTTTAGTTCTTGGGTCCATGGAGTTTCTTATAGATTCCATGCCCTAAAGATTCCATCATAGGATCATGGATGTGGATGG
>JZKD02S0099501.1:11499-24744 GCA_000966675.3 Picea glauca
GGTAATCAAACACTTGTAAGGACCAAGCGAAGTCCACATGCAGCAAAGTGACATCTAATTCACTAAAAATTGGCACACTTTCACTCACACACAAAAGTCACTTATCACTCACATAACTTATTCTTGAAACATGGAGGTCAAAGTAAGTTTCCTCCAGAGGGATTTCGAAAATACCCCATCCTTTTCTTGACAAAACTATCCACTCCCATTTTAATCAACGAGGTTGGTTTGCACCCCCAACCTTCCAAAACAACTACATCTAAAATCTTTCTAAAAACTCACTAAGTTTTCCTCCACAGGAGGTGCCAAATTTTTGTTTTTAGTCTAGGTAGGATTTCGGGGATAGGCATCCAAATAACTCCCCGTTATCTGGTTCTCACATTGTCAAAACCATAGAAGTTGTCAAATAGGGAACTGAAAATCCTCCAAGTCAAGTGTTCCTAATACCATAAGGTAGGGAGATACCCGTGAAGGGTTGAAGGCCGAGGTTCAGTTTTTCTGTGCGTCCCCCCTTGAGGCACCCACCTCTTGGATGGGATCCAACCCGTGACCCATTTTTTAGGCCGAAAATCTAAATGCCGCACTTTGATCGAGGTACCTAGTGACCAAATTTAGGACATCTACCCAGGTGGCAATTGTGGGCTGCAATTTCACCTTGATTGGATTTTGTGTGGCTATTGGGAAATATCGCCAGCTCTTTTGGGATATGCCCCCTTTACCCCTTATTATAACCAATTATTTCATCCTTCACTAGTTTCTCTTCTAGTGACTTCAAACCCCACTGCTGAGTACTATTGGAAGGTCTAGTGCTATTTGAGAGGAAGGACGTTACGTCTTCTAAGACACAAGCATTTGCTTTCTTTTGATTCCCCACGTGGACAAAACCCACTTACCCACATATATGCTTCTTTTTCAAAACATTTTATGTATGATGCACATCTGATTACAGTTTGATTTGGATATATATATTGTGCAAACATTCAATGCAAAGCCTCTTGTTTCTATATTACTCTTACCACTCTTTGTACACATTCACGCAGCTAGTCGGACATCATAGGGGAACCACATAACCCCTGTCATTCATGACGCTTTCTAAACCTCCCTCCTATCTTAGGGGGAGTGTCTGGTCTTTCCCACTCATCGACACCTCCTTCACACACTCCTGTGAGTGCTACTGTTTTAGGATCAACTTTGCTTGGTTCTGCATTCCCAAGGTCATTCGTTCACTCACTCTCCTTTACATGGAAGCGGGGGACCTACTTCCTCTCAAGGAGGAAGCACCAACCCACCTAGCCCCCCTCAAGGGTCAGGTTCACAACACACTCACACCATGGCTGGAGCTAATCCTCCCCCCCACTACAGATGCCATATTTGGCCTCTCACAACATACCAGATCTCAACAAACTCACCAATGATCCTATATTGCATGATCCCACATGGCCTACAATGCCCACCAAACTACCTTCGGACATACCAAAGTTTGAAGGAAAGGCAAGCAATGAACCTGCCAACCATGTCATGACCTTTCACCTATGGTGCTCCTCCAATAGCATTATGGATGATTCCATCAGACTGTGATTATTTCAACCCACACTCATTGGCCCATTGACCAAATGGTATGTCTAAGAAAAATTAGGGTCCCACGCCACTTTTGAGTCATTGGCCAAAGCATTCTTGACCTTCTTCCAATTACCCATCTTCCATGACAATGGTCTAGAACTACTTTCTAATTTCAAACAAACCTCAGCCACACATATCGGTGACCACATTCACGAGTGGCGTAGGCGACGTAGTTTGTGCAAAGCAGAAACCACCAAGCAACAGTGTCTCGACTGGTTTCTTAGATCACTTGTCTCTCTCCTCGGTAAGGATGTAGCTTCCACCTTCCCTCAATCTGAAGAGGAAGCCATTAGTAAGGCCCAACAATATGACCTCATCTATGCACAGTCAGGGTACTTATACACTGTACTTCCTGATCTTCCAAAACCTGTGCCATTTGGCTAAGACAAACCTATGATGTCTCACTCAGTAGACGGACTGATTGGTACCACCACTCACCATGGTCCACAACCCCAACCACCACCGATGTATGGAACACCTAAATACCCGTTGACATATGGGGGCACTTCTTATTACCCCCTTCCCCCTTATCAACAACCATACCCCGTTGCTATACCTCCACCCATCAGTGGATCACCACCGGCACCCCCCATACATCCACCTATTCAAACAAACTCTGGTACCCCCTCTACCCCATATTATAGTACTAGCGAAATCACTATGCATTCCTATGTCCCTTATGGATCGTTACCACCACAGAATCTGTACTTCCCATTTCCTTGTCCTCCACAACCCATGGCTCCCCCACATCCTCATGCGGGGGTGAATTTTGTTCAACCATCTGCTGTTCAACAATACCAAAATTTTGAACAGCTGAATACGGCCAATCCAACCCATCCGTCGAACAATGCCAAGAAGAAAGGATGGAACAGGAATAAAAACAACCTAGGTCAAGGTGGGAATCAACCCCCACAACACCAATCCACTGGGGGCAACCAAAACCAAGGGAACCAAAACCCCCAAGGGGGAAATAATAATAAACGCCAAGGGTGAAATAAAAATAATGTTAAAACCATCTTCCATTGTGCCCTTTGTGGTGATTTCAGCCATTACACTCATCAATGCCCCCAAATCGATGATTTCAAATGGTTGAAAGACTCTGGTAGTCTTCCCCATTCTCCAGCACCGCCTGCCCCTTAGCAGGCACCGCAACAATACATGCAACAACCCCCGCCTGCCGTGCTGAAGAATCCTATCCCACATCAAGGTGTGATAAACACCCAACCAAACCCACAACATCCTCCACCTCATATGGGATAATACCTCAACCCCAACAATCCAGCAGATCGCACAATTCTCCTCACAAGTGAGGAAGAAATCCTTCTACAAACACGTAATCATCAATATCATGCACCCATTGAGTCTCCTCCCATCCCTCCAGAGACAAACCCTACACCGACGACACCCCCGTTGGTGATTCCTCGTCCTTCTTCCAAACCACCGCTTCACATCCCTTGCATCCCATTGCACAGGAATGTCCACAACCCACAGACTAGGGCAACTCATAACTATAGTTTGGTAGACGACTTAGTGCAATCCCCAGCTACCATGTCAGTATTGGAGGTCCTCCAGACTTGTCCTACTCAACAGAAATCATTACTTTCCGCCTTGGGGGCAGTCGACCCCGCAGATACCCGACTCATTACATTTGATCTTGACAGTGGAGAACCTCATCTTCCCACCTTGATCGCTTTTCAAATACCAGTAAAAATATGGAACATCACAGTTCATCGGTGTATCATCAATGAAGGTGCATCTACATGCATTATGTCCAAAATGGTATGGCAGAAACTTGGTTCCCCTGAACTAATACCCTCTTCCATCACATTACATGCTTATGACGGATGACCATCATCTCCTGAAGGGATCTTCCAAAACTTCCCCGTCAAACTCAGGGGCAAGACTATCCTCATCAACATTGAAGTTATCGATGCCCCACTCGATTATAATATCCTGTTCGGCTGTAGCTACATGTACGCTATGAAGGCAGTAGCATCTTCCATATTTCGGACAATGATGTTCCCTCACAATGGGAAGATCGTTACTATTGACCAAGTCTCACATTATGAGCCTAATCCATCTGCCAACATCAATAACATTCTTTCTCTCATCCACACAATACACGACGCATATCCACTTGTCAAGATGGGTCCTAGGATTTTTAAAGATCCATCCTTGTTAGGAACGTACCATGGAGCACCACCACTCCTTCATCCTTCCAATCAAGTATGCGTTATATCATCTAACAGAACTCACACAGAGGATACCCTTCCTCCTACAGAGGCTTCTATCATATTTGACATCCCACTCGTCACATAACCCCCCCCTCAAGACCCTCCTGGATACTCCTCAACCCCACCAGTCCATGATTTCACCTCTCCCCAAGGACATATCCCAGTTTGGGAGACAGTTCCCCAAGCCATCACCCAAATTCCCTTCTTTTACCCTCCACCAGGTATCGAAGATTTTCAGGTAGCCGCGACACTCACCCTACCTAATATGGTGTTAGCAATCCCAGTTTGGTATTTACACCCACCAGAGATGGTCCCTCGACCATCCCTTCCCCCCCAAAAAAGAAGGAATCCCCATGACGATTCCCATTCTTACTCCAACCACATCCCCACTCACTAACCCCCCTGCCACAACTGGAGGCAGGAGAAAGAACAAGGAGCCCACAACTCTGCTTCCTCCACGCATCCCACCACCTTGCGCACTATGTGAGAAAGAGGGACACCAAACCAACAATTGCCTGTCTCTACCAGAGTTACAGAATTTGATTCCACTCAATCAAACTCCCCCAACACTCGCCACTACAGCCAGTCCTACCACTACCACCCCCCCTTCCAGTAGTAAAGGGTTGTAGACCAAATACACTTGTGCCATATGTTCAGAATATGGACATTATACTCACCATTTCCTAGCACTGTCGCGCTTTCGACAGACATTATCCGCAGTACGCCAGAACATCCAAAGAAACCCCAGTCCTGCTATGTCCTCCTCAAATATCACTGACATCCGTTATTTCACCACTTCAGTCAATGAACATATGAGATGCCCTTACTCTCTCTGTGACTCATTAGCTCATTTTACATACCAGTGTCCTATGATCCTTGAATACAGGCAACGTCAACTGACCCTGCTTCACCAAACCGCAGAGTCGATAATTGACATTATCCTGTCACTAGCGGATCTTCATGTCATTTCTCCCGAACCCGAAGCCCTTCCAATGCCTCCATGGTTCTTAGATGACTTATTTGAGGATTCACCCCCCAACCCCCCCAACTCTCCCACTCATTAACCTACAGACATTTTACACCCAACCACCACGGGTACTCCTCAGTACTTCAATATATGGTTTATGTTGAGTGAAGCCTCACCATCTCCTCACATAGTACCCCCTGCCTCTTCCACACCAGGGGGCAACCACATGACCACTGTCATAGCCATCACTCCTCATGATCCCTTGTATTCCCATCACTTCTAATGCGACGAGGAAATACCCGAAGAGTTAAGCCAACTAGACCTCCCCTAGGATGCACTACAACATCGCGCACTCTTCTCTCCACAGGAAGCCTCCATGCCTCCTAACCAAAACCCCATTTACGCGGTCGAAACCAAGGATTTTATCCCATTAGGGCCTATTGACTGGTTCAACAATCCCATTCCTACCCCTGATGCTTTCGAAGAAGGCAACATGGCCAACATTTCCTTGACCATTAAAATTGACATTTCCATAAAAAATGGCATCGTCGAAGAAATCGCCATTGGAGTTGCTTGCACTCCTTAGGAAATCACTGCATATAAAGCCCTCTTCCAATAATATCGAGATATTTTTGCCTGGTCCTACACGGAAATTCCTGGCCTCGATCCCTCTATTGTCGAACATCGCATCAACACCTGGCCCGACATTACACCAGTTCGCAGAAACAATGACCGCTACACCCATCCAAAGCCACGACCATCAAAGCCAAAATTAAAAAATTACGCAATGCTGGGTTCATTTACCCCATCGCCTATACCTCATGGGTTTCCAACCCTGTACCCGTTAACAAAAAACAGGGAACTATCCACATTTTCACCGAATTTCATGATCTCAATCACGAATGTCCCAAAGACAACTTTACAACACCTTTCATCAATCAAATTATCGACAACAGCGCTGGCCACAAGTCTCTCTCCTTTATGGACAGATTCTCTGGTTATAATCAAATTCAAATCCACCCAGCCGATCAATATAAAACCACATTCTCTACCCCATGGGGTACTTTTTCATATCGTGTCATGCCTTTCAGCTTAAAGAATGTCGGTGCAACTTTCCAGCGGGCCATGACATACATCTTTCACGATCTGGCACATATCATCCTCGCCTACTTGGACGACTTCACAACTCGATCCAAGAAATGCACCCAACATCTCGATGATTTACAAATCATCTTTCAACGGTCTCGTCAGTAAAACATCCACTTGAATCCTCTCAAGTGCGTGTTCTATGTCACTGCAGGGAACCTCCTCGGCTTTATTGTTTCCCAAAATGATATTACCGTCGACCCCCTCAAAGTCCAAGCGATCACTAAAATTCCACCTCCCCGAAATTTACGTTAACTTCAGAGCCTACAGGGCAGAGCTAACTTTCTTAGACGCTTTGTCCCAGATTACGCCATATGCGCACACGGTTTCCTTTGCTTACTACGTCAGGACATCCCAATTCACTAGGACGACCATGCCCAACAGTCATTTGACGATCTTAAAACAACACTTTCAAATGCACCTTTAATTAGTGCACCTAACTACAATCATGAATATATCCTCTATGTATCAGCATCAACTGTATTAGTAGCCGGCGTTCTCATCTAGCTAGGTGATGACAATTGTGAACATGTCATTTATTATGTTAGTAAAAACCTCTCAGGGCCACCCTTGAAGTATAAACATGAAAAGAAACTTGCTCTAGCAGTCGTCCTCGTAGTCCAGAAACTACGCCACTACATTCTGCTTCGAACAACAAAGGTCGTCGTAGATTCTAACCCTATGTAGTACTTGCTCAGCCGTCGACAAGTTAACGACAAATTTTCTTGATGGATCGTTATCCTTCAGGAGTACGACCTCGAGTTCTGAACACCTAAGAGTAAGAAGGCCCTCATTCTCGTCGAACTTGTCATGGACCTCCCCTCTGACACCACCAGTTCCCCCGTCAACACCAACTTTCCCGACGAACATCTCTTTTACATCACTTCGGATGATCCTTGGTACAATGACCTCCTCGTCTATCTCCGCACTCAAAATTTCGGTAACCACCTTTCACGAGATGATCATCGTCGTATTCGCCATCAGGCCCCCCACTACCTCCTCATCAGAGACATCCTCTATCGGCGAGGCGTTGACACCATTCTTCGTCGATGCCTGACTATTGATGAGGCCAATAGAGTCTTAAATGACTGCCACAACGATGTATGTGGGGGCCATCTTTCGGGCATATCCACTGCTCAAAAGATTATCCGAGCCGATTACTTTTGGCCTACCTTGTTTCATGATTGCATTCATGCCATGAAGTGATGTGAGCAATGTCAGCTCTATGCCAATAAAGCCTGAGCTCCCCCCGCTCTTCTTCACCCTGTCATTACTACTGACCCTTTTTGTAAATGGGGCATCGACTTCATGACTTGTAATCCCCCCTCCAGCAATGGTCACAAATACATCGTTGTCACCATTGATTACTTCACCAAATGGCCAGAAGCTATGCCCACCTTCAACAACACCGCTGACACTGCAGTGCATTTTTTATTTAACCACATCATATCCCACTTTGGAGTGCCCCTCCAACTCATTTCCGATCATGGGAAACACTTCGAGAATAAGATCTTCGTCGAACTTTTATCTCGGTTAGGATTCTCTCACGAGTTTTCCTCACCATATTACCCTCAATCTAACGGATAGGTTGAAGTAGTTAACAAAGTCCTCAAGACCATGTTACAATGCACGGTTAATAAACATAAAACCAATTGGAATCATATGTTATTTTCTGCACTATGGGCTTACCGAATGACTGTGAAAACAACTACTGGTTTCACACCATTTCATTTAGTCCATGGGGTTGAGGCCACTCTTCCCATCGAGTGCGAAATTCCCACCTTACGCACTGCAATTGAGCTATTACCCAACACTGCTCCAATGGAGCAGTGCTTGTTGAACTTGGAGTCTCTGGATGAAGTCCTTACAGAACAACGAGGCAGCTAATACACGATCCAAGGCTACCTTTGACCACCATGTAAACCTTCACTCATTTCGCGAAGGAAACCTCATCCTGACTTACGATATCGCTCATGATATCTTTGGCCACGACAAATTTGAGTCACTCTGGCATGGCCCATACATTATCCAACATTGCCTTACTAAAGGCACATACATCCTCACCTCCCCCGAAGGCCTCTCTCTCAAAGAACCCGTCAACGGGTTGTATCTCAAGAAATTTTACGCTTAAACGTAGTCATTCTACTTTAGGTTATTTATTTTATAGAGTTTTTAATGTTTTTTCCCTCCCTCATGTCTAAACTATCCTTTGTGCTATTGACAGATGCTTCCTCCACCAACCTACCACATTGGTTACGTCGACGGTGCCAACCGTTGGACACAAAATCTCGCTTCGGCTGCTTGGGCTCTCTACACCCCCTCACATGAAATGCTCCATTCGAGCGACATATGTTTGGGTTCAGCAACCAACAACCAAGCTGAATACACCGCTGTCATTGGCCTCCTGGCCGATGCCCAACATCATCGTATTCATCACCTTAGCATCTTCCTTGACTCTCAACTAGTCGTACTCCAACTCAACAATGTGTACCGTGTCCGTAATCCTTACCTCTTTCGCAAATACCTGCAGGTTAGACTTTTATATCGAAATTTTGATTCCATTACATTTACACATATTCCAAGACAATTGAATCAAATTACGGATAACCTAGATAATATTGTGTTAGATTGGCATATATCACATCAAGCTACCTCTACACATACATAAATATATAACACAAACTATCATCACATATATAGGTTAGACATCATCCATACATTAACAAAACACATGTAAACACCACATAGATCTCAAAAATGTATACTCATGTATATATCAAAAGGTCCACAGTGCCATCCAACTGTTTACATAAAAAAATACAACTATCCGCAGGCCAATGTAGCACCTCGTTACAAAATGGGCTCACCAGCTTATATACAAAAAATACATATACATCAATGCATAAGAGCACCACTCACGGTGCCTCTAGAGTACCACCGCCTGCTCCTCCCTTAGGCGGTGGCGTCCCACCACCACCTGCCCTAGGAGGTGGTGGTCCCCCCCCTACCGGCCCCTCCTGCTTCGACGACAGTCATTCAGTCGTCATCATAGCAGCCACTGCTGCTCGTCATACTATGGCCCGCCATGGCGGCGACACCCCCACACACTTCTCCATGAAAGCCTCATCCTGGATGCGAGACCATATGCCCTTAGGCACATCCTGTAACACCGCCTCCAGATGACGATGTATGTCCTCAAAGTCCACTTTGGTAGCCACCGGCGGAGCATGTGATGGCCCAACACCAGGGTCATCAAAACAACATCTCCTTGCTGCCCTCTCTGCCTCAGCTGGTCGCACCGCGACGTCCTCATGCTGATGTCTCTCTCCCCGTGACAGTCTCTCTAGCTCCTGAAGAGCTGACGCTCTTTGCAACTCCACCTTGCACCTGCGAGGTGCCACATTTGCACATGCAAACAAACAATAGATAGTATCAACATATATATCATATACATATGGAATGCTATCTCAAAAAATACAACAAAATTCACATCAACATTATCCACATACCTCGGCGGTCAAAAACCTCCCCTAGAGGTAGCACCATGTCTGGATCATCTCGGAAGTCAACCCCAACATAGGGGTACTGTAATATCACTTGCAACATCTTCCGCCATACCTGCATTGCCTCTGTAGTGAAGAAGTGGCCACCTTCGCCACCACCATGGTGAAGCAACACAGTCAACCACCGCCTCAGCCACGGCTCTCGCACCCCAGGCGCACCCAATAGAATCCTAGGGTGCAACATCGACACCCTCTC
The DNA here is from genome assembly GCA_000966675.3 of Picea glauca. Taxonomy (NCBI): domain Eukaryota; kingdom Viridiplantae; phylum Streptophyta; class Pinopsida; order Pinales; family Pinaceae; genus Picea; species Picea glauca. Next base: position 21,226 of record JZKD02S0099501.1, read on the forward strand.
TAGAAACCAGGCCACCAGGATGGAACTGAAGACAAACTCCCCCGTATCCTTGGATCGACAGTGGTCCAACTACCCCACCATCCTCAAGTGCAGCGTAAGCCCCCAGGTGAAATGCTCGCCAACCAACACTCTCTCCATCATCATCAGCTGGCCACCGTTGATCCGCTGCGTTGCCAGTGAACCATACACTCTTACAATCATCACTGCTATGCAGCGATGTGCTAGGGAATCCATCACCTCGATGCTCACCACTGTGTCGGACATATAGTTCTACCACGCACAATATCTCTGGCCCATCGTCGTGAGTGGTGTATCCCTCAGAAGCACCGGCTCCGCTGGTAAGGGCATTCCCTGAAATGGGAGCCCAATCAGAAAATACACATCCTCCACTGCAATGAAGGGAATCTGCTCTCCCCGCACTCTAAAGCAGTGCAGGTCTAGACTCCACATCCAGATAAGAAACTGCAGGAGATACTCCTGCACCTGTATCAAGGGGCACTCAAAGAACTTCAGCAGCCCACAGGCTACCAAATTCACACATACGCCTGGCTCCTTAATAGCCATGACGTCTCGCAGTTGGGACCAATCCCGCTCTCACCAACCAACCGATATCATGCACACAACTCACCTGCACAACATAAAAGCGTCCTAAGTCACCCACATGGACAATCAAAAACATAAAAAAGACATGTTTTATACCTGTCAACCTTGCCTCCACAGCGCAGTTTTTTCACCAATAGGCGTGCACAAATGCGTGCCTGTACAACCCACAGGCGTGCACATATGCGCACCTGTTCACTACATAGGTGCGCATGAGTGTGTGCCTGTTCACTACACAGGCATGCTCTCAGGCGTGCATGTGTGCGCGCCTGTTCAACCGATAGGCGTGCACATGTGCGTGCCTGTTCAGCCGACAACTGTGCCCATCGAGCACGCCCTTAATTCCCTTAACCATGCTCCCATGCACGTCTATCCAATGGACATGCGTGCACATGTGCGTGCCTATTACTGGATCTCCCGTGCATGTGGGGCCCATACCCTCTAAACACCTTTGTACAACCCTCCATACAGCCTCTGCCCAAAAAATGAAATCCTAATTCTATGCAGGATGATCATACCACTAACCTGATACTCATGGGTCCTCAATCAGATGCCTCATCCTCCCCAAATCTCACAATCTCCTCTGAATGCTTCTCGTCCAATCACTATAGCAACAAGTACAAATGAGGTGGAAATGTGGGCCCTACAACTATATATAGGCCTTTTTTCCAAACTTTCACTCACCATTCCGGGAGCCCACGGTGTCCATTTCTCAATCTGTCTTTAGCCACAGGATCAACATCCCGTCATCTACATCACAACAGTCCCTGAGCCTCTTTTCATCCTGAGCCCCTGGGGCACCATTTTTTCATACCCTGATAAGGTACGCATGCGCATATTCACGCTTATCAAATACATGCTCATATCTTTGATTCTCTTCAGATATTGTTCACGTTGGGTATTTGGTTTTCATGTGTGCAGGTACTTGATCATCATACATCGGCACAACCCCTTCAGATATATACTCATCACTAGCATGCAGTCTTTCCCTCTGTATCACAATTACATTTCCAGTCACACCCTCTGACATTTTCCTCTAGGATCCCCATTCCTGGCTCTGCAGTACCCACACCTCCATTTGCATCTTCGGTATTGTCACCCAGTAGCATTCTTACCCACATGAGTTGTCCCATTCATAGCACCTTTTGGCACTTCTGACACTCATGCTGTTTTTCAAACCCCTTTAGGGATGGGAGTCCCGATAGTCTTACATCATGTCGTGAATCAACCACATACTCCTTCTCCTCATTTTGCTAGCTTTCCCAACAGACTCCCAGATTATATTTCCACAGTTCTATGGTCGGGCTGCACATCCATAGTAGCACGAACCCTCCATTTCATCCACAATCCATCTACCCATCTGCAAATCTCCCTTCATTTCACCTATCTCATAGAGAAACCCACCCATGGGGCCCCCACCCTTCATCATTTCTCCGAGCAAATTATGGCCTACCTGGGCCCACCATATCACACTGGGGCACCCATTTCTGTATTTGTACACTTCCCCCCAATTATTTGTTATTTATTGTACAAATGCCTTTATTTTCACTCATTACATTACCTTTTTTGTCGTCACCTTTGGGCGACCTACTTCCCTCTTTTTGGCCAACCGCATCCCATGTCACCCTTGTTTGGAGAACTACTTATCGTCCACCCTTACTGGCATCATCTTCAGAGTACCCCACAGGCCACTTACCTCTTCCCTTTGAATTTTTTCACCTTGTCCCACCTCTGGCACCACTTATCCCTGGTCTTGTTGGCCCCCTAACACTCGACCTCGTTGAATGGTTGCAACCACTTTTTATCTCACACATACTCCAACCAAGCGCAGTCTTGAGTCTTCCCACATATTAACTTCGTCCATGTATCTCCTCCACTTCCTCACCTCACCTAGTAGATTTCATGAATCCCTTTGCTTCTGGGAGTCGCGTCCCCCTTTTTGTTGACATCATCACAGTTTCCAGAAGGGCGACAGTATCTTGATTCTCATTATACACTCAATGAGAGATCTCGGACGACACAGGGTGAAACACCATTACTCCCTGCTGTCATTGACCCCCATAACATTCGATGCCAACACTTTCTCATGTTATGGTGGGTCTTACTTTGCGACTATTGCAGTTAGTTCTTTCATTTTCCGAAGACCTCTGAACTTGGCTGGGCTATCAATGCCCACATAATCAATGATACTTATTACCACGATCACTGCCTACTATTCAGAGTATGTTCATCTACAAAATTGTCTTCTTCCTTTATCATGACTACCCCCGAGGGCGCTGCATTTGTCTACACCAACACTTCAGTCATCTTTTTTCGGAGTTACATGACACGAGCATGGGGCATCCCCGCCTCGTTTGTACAGAGTTTTCTATTTTACACACCTCATAGCAGGTCGGGTCCTACTGGTTCCTTTTTCCCTCCAACGGATCACTTCTGATGATCCCACTATTGCTCTCTCTTACAACAACATTCTTAGTAGAAGAAACATTGACGGATTTGGCTATACGTATGCTCCTAACCTCATCCATCAGGGGGCATTTGTTATCACTGAAATTTCATCCACACATGGTTACAAGAACTCAACATCGTCAAATAGTGATGAAGTCATCCATGGACCTGAATTAATACCAAAACATTCATAAAAGGGTCAAAAACTATACAAAGTAGTGAAAAATTGAAGAGCGCTATGCAGACATTGGGCGCGCGTGCACATGCGTGGAACAAGAATGCATAAATCACGCACATGCGCATGATGCACGACTTCTATCGCAAAAATCCGCACATTTATGAGAGTGGTCGGCCTCCCTGTTATCCTCATTTTTGGTTATCAAGATGATGACATGATAATGACGTGGTGATAGAAGATCTGACTCTTCATTAAGATCATTTTCATGAAGAAAGTTACACTTATCAGCTTCT
>JZKD02S0099556.1:0-13618 GCA_000966675.3 Picea glauca
CCCTTCCAGGGCTTCAACAACAGGCTGGACAGGAAGTCTTCGAGCATCGGAGTTGTAATTGGGCTCCCTCAGAAAATCAATTCCCAACAATTCTCTCACCTGGAGAGAGTTTCTCACGGGCCTGACAACCTGCATCTTCAATCCACGGGCCTGGCAACCCGCTTCTTCGGTCCAGCTCTTAAGTCAACCATGTACAAGTATAGGTGATGGTAGTAGCAGCCTACGAGTAAGGTATTGGTGTGTTGCTCATAACAGGAAGGGTATGGGTCACTGTTGAAGGAGTGCATGCAAGATGGAGAGTTCTAATCGATGGAGAGAATGGATGAATGGAATGAATGAATGGTCAAATGAACTGCTCATGGAATAAGGCCAAACTCTTTGTATGCATGTCCCAAATTGGACACTTGTCATATTAAGAGCCACTTTGGCCCACTTGTCCCCATCCTTAAAACTTAGGATAAAATAATTATCCCCACCTTAGTCTTAAGGAATATATTATAATATTCCTTTGGAAACAAGCCCTCTAGCTTAACCCCCTTTTCTAGGATCTTATCCCCCCCCCCTTCCCTTCTTATTGGAGTTTAGTCCCTCATACTCTTTTATCGTGGTTGGTCTACGTGCAGTGATGTGTTTTTCATTTATGATATGAGTGTTTACATATTACAAAAACAGGCTCATTGGCCTTTAGCATCTAGGCTCTCCGGCCTAACAATCACATAAGCATTATGTCCTATAATAACCTAGCTCACCAGCCTATAAAACATATTTACATTTACAATTAGGGCTCGGTCTTGGGGTATTACATTTCCCTCCCCTTATTTATGCAAAAATTTCAAAAATCCTCAAAAAGATGTGGGTATTCCGCTCGCATAACATCCTCGTGCTCCCAAGTTGCATCCTTAGGACCGTACCAGGTCCATTGGACCTTTACTATATCTATGGCTCAATTCTGGAGCTACTTGATCTTATTGTCCAATATGCCCACCGAATGCACTTGAAAAGCACCTTCTTGCTCCACTTGAATCACATTCCAATCAATAACATAATTAGCATTGGGTATCTACTTTTTGAGCAATGATACATGGAATACATTATGAATAGACATTTATGTAGGAAATGTAAGCATATATGCTACAGGCCGAATCATCTCTAGGATTTCAATCGGCCCACAAAAATGAGCTGCCAACTTTGAACAATTTCCCAACTTCAAGGAACTTTTGTTGGCCTTCACTTTCAAGAATACATGGTCACCCACTTGAAATTCCCTTTGAGTTTTTCCCTTATCAGCATAGTTTTTCTGCCTGTCTTGAGCGGCCTTTAAATTCTGTTGTATTTTCAACATTTTCTCTTCTATTTCTTTGAGTAATTTTGGCCCGCTCATCTATTGGGTTGTCCCAGCTTATAGGTGTGTTGCACCTTCTGCCATAAAGTGCCTCAAATGGGCTCATCTTTAGAGATGCTTGGTACCCATTGTTATAAGCAAACTCTACTAAGTGTAGGTAGTCTTCCCATTTTGATAGCCTATCCATCAAATACATCATCAACATATCCTCAATCACTTGATTCACCCTTTTTGTTTGTCCATCATATTATGGATGATAAGTTGTGCTAAAATTTAAATTTGTTCCAAATCCTTTATATAATCCTTTCCAGAAATTTAATGTAAATTTTGGATCTTTGTTAGACACAATTGTCTTGGGTATATCATGTAGTTGAGAAATTTCCCTCATATAAATATCAACAATGTTGGTTTCCTTGTGAGTGAGCTTTACTGGAATAAAATGGGTAGCTTTAGTGAGCTTGTCCATCACTACCATGATAGAATCAAGTTGTTTGTTTGTTTGTTATGGGCGGTTTGGTGATGAAATATATTGTTACAACATCCCATTTCCACTCAAAAATGGGCAATGGTTGTAGCAAACCAGTTAGGTGTCCATGCTCAGCCTTGACCTTTTGACACTCTAAACATTTGGCAATAAAATTTGCAACTTCTTTCTTCATGAATGGCCAATAATATTGGCTCTTGGCAGCTGCAATAGTTTTATGATACCCTAGGTGCTCAACATAAGGTACATTATGCATTTCTCTTAATATCTTATTTTTCAATTCCTGGGAATTTGGTACATAAATTATGCCTCTGTTCATAAGAATTTCATCATTCCCCAGCTTGTAGTCTTCAATTTTTTATTGCAAAATACCTTGTTGTAATTTTGTTATTATTTCCATGTATTGCAAATATGATTTTGCAGCCTCTAAAATTATGTCCTTCAAATATGATTGGTACATGCTAATGGTTGTAGCATGAAACTCATGCACCCTTCTACTAAGTGCACCAGCTACCTTGTTCTCTTTCCCTTTGATTTGCTTTATATCAAAGTCATATTCACTGAGAAATTCTAACCACCTGCTTTTCCTAAAATTTAGAGTTGGTTGTTCAAATAAATATTTCAGACCATTACGGTTTGTCCTCAACTCGTACCTTTTACCCATGCGGTAGTGCCTCCACTTCTTCAATGCCTTCACTATGGCTGCCAACTCTAAATCATGAGTGGCATAGTGTCTTTCATGCTCCTTCAACTTACTTGATTCATAACATAAAATATACCTATTTTGACTGAGGACTCCACCTAGTCTTTCTTTACATGCATCGGTGCATATAATGAAGTCTTCATTTGGGTCTGCAATCCTTAGTATTGGGGCACTGGTTAATAAATGCTTCAAGTGTTGGAAACTATTTTCATACTCCAATGTCCACTTAAACTTCACTCCCTTCTTTTGCAAGGAAGTGATCGGGTGTGAAATCTTTGAGAATCCTTCAATAAATCTTTTGTAGTAGCCTGCAAGGCCCATGAATGATTTGACCTCTGTCACATTCTTTGGTGTTGACCATCCTCTAATGGCCTCAATCTTTTCAAGATCCACTGCTATCCCTTCCTCATATATGATATGTTCCAAATAGTGAATTTGCTTCTAATAAATGAGCACTTGCTCAATTTGGCATACAATTGATGCTCCCTTAATACCTGTAGTACCATCCTCAAGTGTTGTTCATGTTCTTCCTTTGAATTAGAATATATAAGAATGTCATCTAAAAATACAATGACAAATTTAACTAAGTATTCTCTGAAAATACCATTCATTAAACACATGAAAATAGTCGGTGCATTTAATAACCCAAATGGAACCACTATGAATTCATAATGCCCATACCTTGTTCTGAAAGCAATCTTGTTGATGTATTCTTATTTAATTCTTACCAGATGATAACCTGACCTGAGATCGATCTTGGATAATATGTTTGAATTCTTCAACTGATCAAAGAGGTCATCGATCATTGGCAAAGGATAGTTATTCTTCACAGTTACTTTGTTCAACTGCCTGAAGTCCATGCAAAGTCTCAATGTTCCATGCTTCTTCTTCACAAATAATACTGGGGCACCCCAAGGTGACACACTTGGGTGTATATACCCCTTCTTCAGAAGCTCTTCAAGTTTCATTTTCAATTCCTTCAATTCTGGTGTACTCAACCTATAAGGGGTATTGGATACTGGCGTTGCTCTAGGCATCAAATTGATGGAGAAATCAATGTCTCTTTTAGGGGGTAATCCTGGTATTTCTTTGAATACATCATAAAACTCCTTTAGGACTGCATAATATTCAATATTTGACACCTTATCTTTAGGTGTCTCTTCCATATGAGCTGCAAATATTTGACACCCTTTTTTGTAACTTTTTTTTAGCTGCAATGCTGAGATTTCTCTAATAGTTATTGCCCTGGAAATTTCATTTATTTTCCTTAGGTTCCCTTCCTCATCCTAGCAAGTAAATGTCTTGTTATAGAAATCTAGGATAGCATGGTGTTGGTCCAACCAATCCATACCAATTAGACATTCATAGGAGCCTAATGGAAAGATGTTCAAATCTTCCTTGGTGCTCAGTCCATTCATGTCCATTGGACATGCTTTAACCATCTCATTATTTTTCTTTTGGCTCTAGTATCCATCTAGACCAACCAAGATTTTCCATGCTTGCTTCTTGGAAAATGCACTACTTCCACCCTCTTAGGAGTTATATAACTATGACTAACTCTGGAATCATTTAAAATAGCAATGGTTTGGTTGTTGATCATACCTTCCACTTCAATCATATGCGATTGAAAATCTGCTTGCTTGTTGTCCAGGGCTGCATAGATCCTAGGTACACTTATGTCCATGTCCTCCATTGTTTCAACTTCTTGTACATTATGAACAGTCCTCACTTTTTCACCTCTATAAGGACAATCTTTATACATATGATCTCCCTTATAACCCCAACATTGAATAGGTAGTTTCCTTGGCCTTTTCCCCGCTTTCTCAATCATTATGGGTTCTCTAGAAGTTGGTTGTCCCTAAGGATTATTTATGTAGAATGGTGGCTTGGTCCCCTTCTTCCTCTATTCCATCTTGTATCTCTTCTTGTCTTCCCAAGATTTTTGGAAAATTGGCCTTCCTTTATGTTGATCATAAAGGCATTTAGCTCGCCTTATGGTATCCTCCAATGTTTCAGGATCATCATATTGTATATTGTCACTAATGAATGATGACAATCCACTCAAATACCTTTGAATCTTAACTGTCTCATCCTTGATGAAAGAAACATACTTTAGCAATTCTAAAAACCTTCTTTCATATTCATCTATGGTCATACTGCAAAGCTTGAGTTCAAAGAACTCCTTCATTTTCTTGTCATAGTATCTCTTAGTCAAGTATTTATTTTGGAAATACTTCTTGAATTCCTTCCAAGTAACATTTTTCTCTTTAATTTGTTGCACCTACGCAAATTGGTCCCACCACATGGATGCCTTTTCATTGAGCTGATAGATGGAAATTCTTCCTTCTACATGTGAAGAGTAATTATGTAATTGAAAATACTCTCTCATGCCCAGCAGCCATAACTCTACATCTTCATCCTTATTTTGCTCATCGTCAAATGTAGGAGGCATGATTTTGTTCATTTCTCCTTGTAGCTCATCCACTCCATACCTCTTCTTATGCTTCCTGATAGGGGATGGACTTGAGCTAATGTGTGCTCTCCTCGTGGAATGCTTTGGGGAGTGATGGTGATGTCAAATAACGCTTCTTGTTCTTCCTTTCTCATCACGAGACCTGTGACTTTCTGATTTGTTTGAGTCATTCTCCTTATCCGTATTCTTTTCTATTCTATCCAAGCTTTGAATTAACTTTATGTTGAAGTCCTCTTGTTTCAATTTAGTTTTCATAAGCCTCTCATTATCAGCCTTATAACTTTGGACATCCTTTTGCAAATTTTTAATGGTCTCTACCAGGTTCATGCTTTCTTCCTTTTCTTCTTCATGTCCATTTGAGTTTGTACCTTCATTACCCATATGGACATCCATCCCTCTGATCTCATATTCCTAGTTGTAATACACCTGTGTATCTTCCATCTCTCTACACTCTATGTTGATCATGTTCTGATCTAATTGATGCTAATTTTGCAAAATGTGTAGCCAACGGAACTTGTTAGGATAATTGATTTATCAATTGCATGAAATTATGAACAATTCTGGTACAATAATGCATCAGACTTGTTTCTTTTTATTTCTTGAGAAATTGACTTTCAAGATCAATTTTTCAGGTGAACAGTTATATTCTACTGTCCAATATCTTTCCAATGTCTGATCCCTTGCTCAATTATGAGTCTTGAGCAGAAAGTTATGGTTATCTGGAAAATTTTCCTTTCTGTGAGGGCAATCCCTATACAAGTGATCTTCTTTGGAAGCTGAATTAGATCTTGGATATTGTATTGAATCCTCTCTTAAGGTTCACAGGATCCTGTGATTTCTCTCCAATGTAGGTCCATACAAATTAGAAATCCACGGCTCCTTCTTAAAGCCCCTTTCTATCTTCAAAAATAAAAAATTTGGGCACTATCCCCCTTTACTTCGACCAAAATCGCATATGACCACGGGCTATGACCAAGTGCTTAGCTGAAAATAAATTATCCAGAGCTTCGAGACTTCAAGGCTCCGACACTTCGGGCTTTGGAGGTTTCTCCTTCAACACATCCCAATTTCCCCGAATGCCAAATTGGCGAACTCTTGAACAGTACTTCTTCGGAGCTTCGGGGCTCCAGTGCTTTGGAAGTTTGGAAGTTTGGACCACACTCATGCTAAGTTCCTCGAATGTCGAACTGGCGAAATCTTGGAGAGGTTTTCCGAAGCATCTTATGTAAATGAACATGGAAAAAAAACATTCTAAATCCATTTTAGAAAATGAAAATGGAAAAACATCACTTTAAATCCATCTCAACTTTGAATTTATAATTATCGATGGATTTCCAAATACCGCTAGCGTGATTGGACTTCGAGGGTTTCATTTTGTAAGGTGGCCAAGGTTTGAAACTCGCACTAGTTTGGAGGAGAAACCCAAAATATTACATCCATATTAAAGGTTGATGTGGCCTAGGCCAAGTGTGATTACAGAGTGATTTTGACAGCTTAAATGCCCCTAGGTCGCAATTTCTCAGACCGCAGGCTAGTCCCACAAGGAATGGACATGCTAGCAAACAAAAAAATAATTATTAATGGATTAAATATTTGAAAGTATAAATATTTGTGGAGTGAACCTCTTGGTCACTTCAATTGAGAGCCCATTATAATAAGGATGAATCCATATATTCCTCAAGGGATAAATAATTATTATTCATTATTAATTTACATATTCTTGAAATATAATGGGTGTGCATATAAATACATGTAATGGGTGATAAGTCATGTCCTTGGCAAAGAGCGTGACTTATGATTATTACATATTATTGACTACATTACATAACAATTGTCCTATGACTATTATGACATGATATTTTTATTACATTATGATAATAAATGTAATATACCTTAAGTATATTACAAGTCTCACTGTAACACCTCGTTTTCCCCGAGATTGTAATCATGTTAAGATTACATGATGTGTGTTATGAAACATGTGACTATGTTTAATTTGATAAAAACACCAAACTAGTGACTGAGGAGGAACAACCTTGACAGTATTGGCCATGATACACCAGAGGAAGTTGAAAAAACAGGGGTTGATTGAATGGTTGAGTGTAAAGGAAGTTGAAGTGCATTTGTGAAGAAAATAGAAAGTTTGTCTAACAAGCTTACTTATGCTTGTTAAGCACAACCTTACAGCTTCAGTGTACCAGACCTATGCAGAGCCACGTGACATATAAAAGGAGTCTCTAGGGTGGTTGGAACAGTTAGTGAATATTGGCAGTTGACCCTTGAAGAAGGAAAGGGTTAATTAAATGACTTGATAGCAAGACCCTAGAGATCTACCTCTTAGGAATGAAAACCACGAATTGCAGGTAGCATCTATAGGAAGTCATGATATTCCTAAGAGGACAATAAATAAGAAGAGAATGCAACACGACACAAGAGACACAGATATTCAGACAATAGTGTGATCGGCCGAACAAGCAGAACCAACAAGTGCAGAAAATGAGTGGGATGAGAAACCCAACTCACAAAGATATTCAGGGATACTAATTGAAGATATAAAAGAGAAGAAGTTTTTTCCTTGAAGAAAAAAGGAAGCTTGTCTAATTTTTTGATGATCACCCTGAACACAAGAGACCCAGATCCCGAACTGGTGCAATAGTGGGCTACAACTTGGTACTTACTAGATAGAAACCGCCACTGGTAAGGGGAGGTCGAAGAGGGATTATTTAGCATAGAAGGGGCTCCCTTGTGCAGAGGAAATCTCATTGATAAACTTGTAGAGACCATGAGCTCAGTGTGATCCAGGTGGATATTGGTGGCCACCCACCTATTGCAACTGGCTCCTCTTAACAGTTTTTAGTTCAACACGCTCTTGTGTACTTCTTTGTAATTGTGGGTTCTACACTTTTAGAGTTGTCTGAAGCCAAACACATATTCCAAGTGGATATTGGTGGCCTCCCATATAATCCAACTGGCTTATTTTGTATGTTGTCATGTCAACACATCTTGTTGTACTTCCAGGGCCATTTTGGGCCCCTTAATAGTTTTTTTTTGGCGCGCCATAGTCAAAATGTAGACAAATTCAAAGTTTGACGGTGTAATGTGTAGTTCTCTAAAATAAATTTCTAATGGGACATCATGCATCTAAAACAGAGGTCATACACAAAAGTTATGACCCTGGGAAGTTGAGGTACCAACTTACCCATAGGGGCCCACATCACTTTTGGTGTTTCATCTCCTAGGGTTAGGTTTTTGGATGTCTAGGGTTTTAGCATTCATGAGTAATATCAAAAAGGCCTCTGGATCCTCATTGTAATGATTCTTCTCATACAGATGCCCATAGCAGCCAAATCTCTTCTCATAGATAGCTACCACCATTCAAGCAAGTGTTTTAGTTCTGCAGTTTTATAGTTTCAACCTATTTCACTTATTCAATAGAAGATAGTGTTCAATGGATGTCTGTGTTGTTCTTCATATATCTATGTTTATTATATTCAGTCTGTTAATTAGTTCATTCCAATAATAAATCTGGATCAGTGGTATTAGAGCGGTCTACTCTTCATTTATTTTTCTTCATGCATGTCCCTTACAAGATCTGGGTACAAGAAGTTGGGACTCGAACCAATCGATTCATTGAAAGATCGGTCGTGTCGAGCTCAACAACAAACCATGGGGGATGAAAAGAAATATTATGGAGCAGGAGATCCTTTTAAAATGTTGCTCGAGGAAGCCCTCGCACGACAAAGGAACGAAATGATGGACAGCTTCGCACAGATCCTTCGATGGCTGCCCAGAGGATAAGCATCTTCATCAAGCGGCGATGCAACCCCATTCAAGGTATAGGTAAATTTTGATATTTCATTATTTGAAGGACTGATAGATGCGGATGTTGTAGATAAATGGTTGAATCTATTCGAAGGTTATTTTTTGATCCACAAGTTTTTTGATAAGGAAAATATTACTTTTGCACTCCTCAAGGCCATCCCCCATGTTAAGGACTGATGGGATACTTACTCAAAGAAAAAGGCCATAGAGGAATCAAAAATATTTGTGGTTTCCCCTACATGGTATTCCTTCTGGGATGACATTAAAGAACAGTACTACCCTATTGGAAGATACGAGGACCAGTACACCAAATGGACCACCCTGTGTCGAGAAAGGGACCAGACAGTACCAGATTTCACCAATAATTTCCATACCCTACACACCAAATTGGGTATCAAAGAATCTGAGCGACATATGGTGCTCAAATACCACGGTTGTTTGCATAGATACATTCAAACAGAAATGGATTTTTTGGACATCGCCTCATTGGGTTCGGATTATAGATATGTTGTCAAGATCGAGCAGAAATTTAAGAAGAAGAGGCGAGAGTTTGGATCTGCAAACTCCTCACAGTCGAAGCAGGGCAAAGGTGGCCCCAACCCACATGAAAAGGGACAAAGCAAAGATGGCCACTCTCAGGACAACTAGTCCAAGCCACAACACAAGAAGGGCGATGAAAAGATGAAGAAGGACACGGGAAAATGGTGTGAATACCATAAAATACCTTGGCACAACAATGAATAATGTCGCTCCAAGAAATCACTTATGGTCGAGCTGAAGGCATCTCAGTCTGAAGCCAATTCTGACTCTGAATCAAATCCAAAAGGAGGGAAGTAGATTATCAAAGTTGAACCCAGTGCCACTGTTTCTACCACCAAAGTCCATCCAAACGAGCCAGAAGAACCAGAGGAAGGGGAATGCCTTTTTCACTCATGGATGTGGGTAAAGAGAGCTCTGCTTCATTTCATTGTCAATAGCAGAAGTCAGAAGAACCTGATATTAGCAGAGCTCGTCAAGCGATTGGACCTGTCAATGACACCGCACACATAGCCCTACACCATCAGATGCCTTTGCCAAGGAAGAGATCTTTGTGTCAGCCAACAATGTCCTCTTCCCTATGGCATCAAGCCTTTCAAAGACAAGGTATTGTGTGATATTTCTCCCCTTGAAGTTTGTGATGTTCTTTTAGGAAAACCATATTTTTGGAAGTGTCATGTTGTATATGAGTCTAGACCCCACAGTGTAATTATTACTTTGGGTAGATAATTGTACAGGATACCAGAGGTAGCGCCACTTACGACTATTTCTTTAATCTCTACTAAGCAATGCAGTAAGGTCATTTCATAGACCAAGAAGTTCATCTTATTTGTGATCCATGCTCACAATAAGTAGAAGGTCGCCACCACATCTGTGGTCTCTACACAGAGCCTCTCTTTGCAGCAGAAGCAAGTCAACGAGATTGTGGAAGAGTACAAATACATCTTCTCCTCACCCACTAGGGTACCGACGTACTGCCAAGTCAAGCATCTAATTGATCTAACCCCTGGTGCACCTTTGCCTAATGGACCATTCTATCGTCACTCGCTGATGGAAAATGACAAAATCAAACGTCATATCCAAGATCTTCTTCAAAGGGGCACATCAGACCCAAGTCCTCCCCTTTAGAAAGCCTGATTGTACTGGTGCAAAAGAAGGATGGGACCTGACGAATGTACGTTGATTACAGAGCATTAAAAAAAATCACAGTCATGAATTGGTACCCAATTCCTGGGTTTTATGACCTTCTTGACCAAATCAAGGGGGAAAAGTTCTTCAAAAAGATTGAACTAAAGTCTAGATACCACAAGGTTCCCATCAAACCAACTGATGTATGGCAGACAATGTTCAAATCCAAACAAGGTCTCTTCGAATGGTTGGTCATGCCCTTTGTCTTAACAAATGCACCAACCACTTTCATGAGATTGATGGATGATGTATTGAGACCCTTCACCAACTCTTTTGTGGTGGTATATTTGGATGACATCATCATCTTCAACAAAACTTGGGAGGGGCACATGCGACATATTCAGCAGGTTTTGAGCACTCTACGGTAGCACAAGCTATATGCCAACTTGGAAAAATGATCATTTGGAATGAACAGGGTCCAACACTTGGGATACATTGTTGATGAGCATGGGGTACATGTTGATCTAGCTAAGATCCAAGTGATTCATGATTAGCTAGCCTCGACCACACTAACCAAGCTTCGAAGGTTCTTAGGGCTGGCCAATTTCTACCAACAGTCTGTGTTGGGCTTCTCCCATATTGCATGGGCCCTCATCCAAGTGGCCAAGGGCAGTGGCAAGGAAAATTTTGTGTGGGGGAAGGAACAACAACAAGCATTCAATGATCTGAAGCATTGCTTGTGCTCAGCTTCAGTACTCTTCTTGCCCGATCTGCAACAATCGTTTGATATTGGGACTGATGCATATGACTATGTTGTCGGCATAGCTCTCACTCAGCATGGTCATCCAGTGGCATACCACAGTGAGACACTCTCGGATACTGTCCATAAATACCCCACCTATGAAAAGGAAATGTATTCCATTGGACAAGCCTGTCATCAATGGAAACATTACATTATGGGAAATGAGACAATCATCCACACTGATCACAAGCCTTTGCAGTTCATACAGATACAGGGGAAATTGCAGAACGTCTGCCATCAGTAGTGGTCCACCTACCTCCAGTAGTTCCATATCAACATCAAGTATAAGGCAGCGAACTCAATTATTGTCATTGATTGCTTCAGTCGACCTCCCGTGGCTGAAGTCACCACTGTGCTCCATTCCTGTGGACATGAGGCATCTAAGTGGCCCCAACTTTATCAGCAAGATATGGACTTCACCACCACCTATCATCTCTTGGGTATAGGCACAACGATCATCGATTTTCACATTCAGGACGGATTGTTATGTCATCTGGGCCATCTCTATGTCCCTACAAGCGAGCATTCAAAGATGATTTGGGAATCCCACTACAGTCAGATGGCAAGATATTTTAGCATGGAGAAAATCGTGGTCATTCTATAGAAACATTTTTATTGGCCAAAACTTTAATAGGATTTCAACAAGTATATCGGATCTTGCATTGTTTGTGCCATTGTCAAGCCATCCATCAAGAATCAAGGCTTATACACCCCTCTTCCTACTCCTGAGAATTCTTGGGAATCCATCTCAATGGATTACATGTCTGGCCTTCCATCCACCAAGTAAGGAAATGATTGTGTATTTGTGGTCGTTGATCAGTTTTAGAAGATGGCCATCCTCACAGCCTACAAGAAGAATAGAATAGCAACATGTGCTTCCAACCTCTTCTTCGAAGGAGTGTGGGTCCATTTTGGGATACCAAAAACCATCATCTTCGACCGAGACAGGAGGTTCCTTAGCATATTTTGGTTGAGTCACTGTTGGACACCAAGCTCATTAAATCCACTACTTTCCACCCCCAAAGAGATGGCCAAACATAGGTCGTCAATCAGATGATTGTGCACATCCTACGCATGTACAACTCTAAGCATCTGCATACATGGGATGAGAGTCTCCCCTATGTTCATCATAGTTACAACATGGCTCTCCATAGCTCTACTAGCCATAGCCCATTTTAGGTGGGGATGGGATTCCAACCCTTGGGTCCCATTGAAGTTGCACTACCTCTTGCCACCACATAGATAGACTCTTCCCATGTTCATTCTGATACTGAAAAAGCCACCAGATTTATTGATAGGATTCAACACATTCGCTAACAGGTCCATGAAACTTTGCAGAAAGCCAATTCTAAGTACAAGCAGTGTCATGATCAACATAGGGTACCACACCAGTTTCAGGTTGGAGACAAAGTCTAGTTACATTTGTAGAAGAAGCATCTTACAAAACCCCATTAGAAGCTCCACCCACTTTGTTATGGGCCTTACACTATCACCAAGGATGTGGGTAGCAATGATTTTGATCTCAACACTCCACCCTTCTTTGTCTTGCACCTAGTGTTCAATGTGGACCTCCTTCAACCATATTTCCCATCATTATTGGACACCTCAGAGATCCTAGAACAACTGAAACCAACAAAGCTCAACCCTGATTGCATGGAACAAGCATCCACTGATCAGATAGTGGACACATAGGTCAATGGCACTTGCCAGCAGAGGATCCAACATTATCGAGTTATCAAGGCAAGGCATGTCCTACACCAAGGAAAGTGGCTCACCCGGGGTCAAATTCAGCAAAAGTTTCCTCACCTAATGGGGGAACTCAACGAAATGGAAACCATTGCTTCCTAAGGGGGGAGTACTAATCCAAGTGGATATTTGTGGCCACCCACCCACCTATTCCAACTAGTTTCTCTTGACAGTTTTTAGTTCAACACATTCTTTTGTACTTCTTTGTAATTGTGGGTTCTACACTTCCTGGGCTCTTTGAAGCCCTACATATCTTCCAGGTGGATATTAGTGGCCTCCCATCTAATCCAACTGGCTTATTTTGTATCTTGTCATGTCAACACATCTTGTTGTACTTCCAGGGCTATTTTGGGGCCCTTAACAGTGTTTTTTTGGCTCACCATAGTCAAATTGTAGACAAAGTCAAATTTTGACGACATATTGTGTAGTTCTCTAAAATACCTTTCCAACAAGCTATCACGCACCTAAAACGAAGGTCGTATGCAAAAGTTACGACCCCGGGAAGTTGAGGTACCAACTTACCCATAGGGGCCCACATAAATTTTGGTGTTTCATCTCCTAGGGTTAGGTTTTTGGATGTC
>JZKD02S0099578.1:0-37892 GCA_000966675.3 Picea glauca
GAGGTTTAATGGCCTAAAGCCGACATAAATAAAATAACATTACTAATCTAAATTAAAACTAATGGCCTCAAGCCGACATAAATAAAATAACATTACTAGTCTAATATGCCCCAATCAAGTGGTAATGAGCCAATATTAGGGCTTAACACTGTCTCTGATCTGCTGCTCTGCTTCACTGTTCTCTGCAGCGCATTCTCAGCTTCTTCACCTGTCACGCAGATTCTCCTCTCCCTTTTCTCACCTGCAGAGATTTCTCCCCTTCTCCCTTCAACTCGTTACATCTTGGTTCCAGTGCCTTATATTGTTTTTCCACATGCAAAGGTTTTCCTTGCTTTTCTCAACTCCAACTGCAGTTTCCCTTTCTTTCATTCTTTCTTCTGCTTTTCGCATGCCAGCATTCTCCCTGATTTTCTGAACTGGATCTTTGCATGCCTCCTCTATGCATTCCACATCATGCAACGCCGTGTTCTTCCTGTCTTAACTGCCAGTCTAATTTTAGACTGAAAGTCCTTCCACCGTCCAGAGCGATTAGAGAGACCCAACTGGCAAAAACTTCCAGACTTGTCAAAGCAGATGAGGGACCCCCGCCAAACTCTGGATTTAGCAATGTTAAGCTACGTTGATTGTGAATTATAGCCATTTGATGCTGGCCACACCAATTGCGTTGTGAATGTCATCATTCGTGTTGTTTCTTAAAGAAAACGATTGGTAACTTCTGCTACTAGTCATGGCCGTGGCTAAGGCGTGCGTTTTTATCAACAAAGATCCAGCGCTGTTTCAGCATAATTTCCAGCACTGTATTTCAGCCCAGCGCTGTGTTTCAGCATATGTAACATTACTGTGTTTCAGCTATTACAGCACTATGTTTCAACATCTGTGTACCAGCGTTTGTGTTCCAGCATCTTTGTTCCAGCTTCTATGTTCCAACATTTGTGTTCCAGCATCTTTGTTCCATCTTTTATGTTCCAGCATTTGTGTTCCAGCATCTATGATTCAGCTTCTGTGTTCTAGCTCTGTTTCAGCACTGTGTTTCAGGATCTATGTACCAGCGTTTGTGTTCCAGCATCTGTGTTCCAGCTTCTATGTTCCAGCATTTGTGTTCCAGCATCTATGTTTCAGCATCTGTGTTCCAACATTTGTGTTTCAGCATCTGTGTTTCAGCTTCTGTGTTCCAACATCTCTTGTGCGTGCTCCATAACCAACCGATTTCCATCAATGACAACCTTGACCGTCTGCGTTGACCGTTTGCGTCATCTCTGCTATAGCCATATTTCCAACAAAAGATAACACTAAGGTTTTCTCTCTAGTTAGTGAGATAGCTTTAGTTTTCATTCATTTATGAGTTTACTTTGACAACAAGGTCTTATTGAATGAAAAATGATTCAAAACTGAATCATACATTTCAGTAGCTTGTTTTAAAGGTTTTTGATTTATCCTTGATAGTTTGTGTATTATTTTATGTTTGTGAATTAATTTTCACGTATGATAAAGAATATCTTACAGAGTCAAGTGGCGACATGTTGTGGCAAGTTGATGCAGATCATTAGTTTTAGTTTTGTTTTACTGTCATATTATTTTTGTATGGTTCCCATCAAAGACCTATAAATATGACTTTGGTCCATACCCTTGCAGGGGTTTGTAAATAGAAATACAATTTTTGTATCTCAGAATGAAATAAAATCAGATTATTATTCTATCTCATACATGTGTTTTCATGACTTGGTTGTTCCTTTCGCTTTTGTCTCTGTGTTTACTTTATTTTAAAAGATATATACATTCTTGTAGCTTTGTTTAAATTTTATTTTTACATTTCAACATACACAAATCATAAAATCATCCTTAATCCTTTGTAATTAATACTTGTGGATTGAGTGAATGTTTTGAGGCTATTAACCCTGGGTGACATTTGTTGGCGCAAAATTGATCAGAATAGGGTCCTTCTCAAGTTACCAACAAAAGGTATCGAGGTAGTATAGAGCGATGGCATTTTCATATTCCTTGAAGGGAAGAACTCTCACCCAAAGTGCAACCAAGACAAACAAAATAGGGAAGGGTAAGAAGAATGCTTAGAAAAATCCATATAGTCTTATGCTCTCTATGGTCTTGCACAAGATATATTAAACTCAGAACTGTGGAAACATTCCTAACTCAGATTAAAGGAAACACAGTTGTGTTGCAGCCATAAAGAAACTATATACCATTAATAGGATATGTCATAAAGATAATATGAAACAACATTAAGACAATATGAAGCTAAACAGACACGGTAATTTCAAAATTTGAATCTCTCCTTGTATTAACCTCATAAGGTTATTCTCCATTACATAATGTTGTGCTCAAATACAAACACATCTTGGTCATGCCAAAGCTTAACAACAAACTCTATTATTGAGAGACAAGGTTAACCCAAAACCCTTGCTCTTTTACCAATACAACTGGACATGATTCTTTACAGACTTGGTCTAGTTTCTGAAACCCATAATCTAGAATCATAGCTAACATCTACCCAAAATGGATAATAATACAAACATCCATAATAAATAAACAGTAAATCCTTAAATCCAACCAAGCTCCAACCAAAATCAACCCTTTAGAATCATATTCATACCATATATATAAGCTATTGGGATTTCTGAGTTTGAGACTTCACATGCTTTCTTGTTCTTTTTCTGTTGTAACTTCTTTCTCCATGTTGGTGTTGTGTTGTCCTTCCTTCCAACCGTTTTCAGTTTCTTTCCTTGTTCTGTTGTCCCGCTCCTCTATGACTTGTGCAACTTTACCAAAATTGGAACTGCATCATCCCTTGTGCAACTTATAAAAAAAAAATGAAGGGCCCAATAGGCTCTGACCACAATCCTTGACTCATCCTCGAGTCTTCTATGGCCTCTCGACTGGATTGTTTCTTTCCTTTGTCTTCTATCTATGATTTTCTCCCAGCTTTAGCTTGAGTACTTTTTTTTTCTACCTCTTAAAATGAAGGGCCCAACTCTGGGACCAATTCCAAGGCTCTCTTCTTTACCCCTTGGAAATTAATGACCTTGTCCTGCCACTTCTTGGTGAGGAGTGAAGCTTCAACCAAAAACTGTTGAGTCACATCTGTAATGCATCCCTTAGGTTTGGATGTGACCAAGGAGTTCCATTATGAGTCTACTGTAGCATCTACCTGATGCATATGCATATAGGTTTTTTGAAAAACCGATCAAAACTCTCGTATCTCTTTCTTAGCTACTGACTATGCTTCAAATAAAGCATTCAACTCGTTGTCGACTTACTGGATCTGATCACAATTTTCCTGCTGCTCCAACAGATCCATGGTGATGGAAAATTCCTTGTTAAGTGACTGGATCTTCGTGCTCAAGTCCTCCAGGGTTTGGTTGCATCATGAAATGATCCCCATCCAATCACTAACTTCATGGAAAATCTTTGTGCATTCTGCAATTTTCTTGTGCACTTTTTCCTTTGCATTATTTCCTTCGAGCACAAATCTCTCCATTTTCTCTTGAAGCTTCATGGGATGTTGTTCTTCTTCCTACTAACTCTTCCACATTTTTGCTTCAAGGCTCTTAGTGCGAATGGCCAACTCCGACCATGCTCCTTGCAATAGCTCGATTTGTTGTAACGACTCTCCTACTGTACTGGATTCAGATAGTTGTGGTGTTGTCCTTCAAATCCTTGGCCAGGCTTCTGCAAGATTTTCCTGGACCCTTTCTAGTTTTTGCTCCACTCGGATCTTTTCATACTCCTCCTATACCCGACGTGCTTTCACAAGGAGTGCTTCCTCCTTAGAAAAATATGTGTCTCATTTGTTGATATTATGGTAGCCGCGGGAGGTATTTACCTCCACGTGTAAACCTGATGAGAATATAATATTATGAGAAGCAATAAGAAACCCTAATTAGTTGGATAATAACCCTAGAAGACAAGTCAACTCAAGAGAATAATTTGTATTAGTTTATTATCCCCCAAGAGAAGAAGTCAACTAAAGGAAATATTATATACTAAGTAAATAGGCACCCAGAATGAGAAGTCGGCCCAGGCAGTTTGCCAGTTTTAGTATAAATACAGGAGGCCAATCTTCATTCTGGCAGGCATTCTCAGAACTGTAGAAGAAACACTTGTGTGCATTGTAGTTGGCCAGTTTGTGTGAAAATTTGGAGGAGAGTTGTCATTGCAGCTTCTACAGCTAGCAGATTTCGGTTTTTTCCTGGAGTCTCTCTTGGTTATGGTTTGTAATCTCTGATCACCTCTTGTTACTCCTGTTAGGTGTGTTATCCTTGGAGAGAGGTGCACTATATTGTTTAGGCTATCTAGCCTAGGGTTTGCTTCTAGAATGATTCTCTGTCAAGGTTAAGGTGCTCGGGAGTGGCTTCGGCCTATGGTTGGGTGACAATAGTGATATTGTCTATGGTTAAATGAGCACATCCATTATATTCTAACAGGTTATGGGCCCACATCTCCTTCATTCATTCTAACTACTAGAAGGGAGAATATACATAAGTATGCTAAGCTCATTGAAGAACTGCCGCTAGGGTTTCTAGCAGGAGCATTTACTAAAGCACTGTCTCTAGGGTTACTAGCAGGTGCAGTTGCAGAAACCCTAATCCTCTTGTTGAGGCACCTTAAGTGAAGGGATTGACCTAATTTATGGATATACTAGTGCACCCTAGTCTAGCGCATCTCCTGGTACTCTCAACAAGCCAAGACGTCAAGTTTGAGTTTTTGGTCAAATCTAGGGTTGACCAAGTCAAAGAAACCATGACTTACTCTATGAAGTCGAAAAACAAGTTAGATGGGGCTTCTAACTTCAGAGTGTGGAAGACAAGGATTGAACTCATCCTTGCCAAGAATAAAGTATTGGATATCGTGAAAGGAAAGATTGTGGAACTAGAGTTTGAAGAAGGAAAAGAGAAGGAACCACAAAACATTGCAGTTATGGAGAAATTCAGAGACAGTGACATCAATGTCAAGAGTATCATAGTGGAATCTATAAAATACCACTTGATACCCTAAATATCCCATATTGACTCATCTAATAAGATGTATGATGCCCTAACAAACCTCTTCTTAGTCAGAAACATTGGACAAGTAATGAGTCTGAAGAATGAGATCCATGACATGAAGATGAATGATGATGATAGCATAAAATCATACTTTGTGATAATCTCTTAGCTAAGAGATCAACTACAAGCTATTGAAGAGATCATCTCAGAGAAGGAACTAGTAAATATAGTACTCAATGGTCTTCCCAAGACATGTGATGCATTTTCCGCAAGCATGAACACAAGGAAGGAGTATCCTACATTTGAAGAAATTTGGACTTGTTGTGCACAAGAAGAATCAAGGATTAGTGCAAAAGAGAAACCTCAAAATAAATACGATGATCAAGTCTTCACAACAAGGTTCAAGCATTTCAGGAATAAAAAGAAGTTTGGCTCCAAAAAGAAACCAAATCAAGAGAAAGATATGTCAAGAATACAATGCTTCAATTGTCTAAAGTATGGTCACTACAAGAATCATTGTCTCGAGTTAAATAAAGGAAGGAAACACTCAAAGCATCATTTGTCGAAGAAAGGGAACCCTCAAAGAAATCCAAGTAGGACAAAACAAACTTCTTCTTCTAAGACAAGATAACAATACTCTTCATATTTTTTGTATATACCATATCTTCTGTACATATCTTTCATATCCATTTCTTAGAAGATAACATGTTCAAAGAGAAACTATACCTATGGAAGAACAACAAGATAAGGATTGCTATCACAATGACTACAAGTCAGGAAATCCACATGAAAGGATGAAGAACATCGACAACCCCTGGTAACAATTCATGTGGAAGCTATTACATAAGTAATAGTTGTAAGATAAGCCGAAATCAGAATCAATCTTGAAGAAACCTAGAATAAGTAAAGACAGAAATAAGTCATCAATCAAGAGGAAATTGGAAAAAAAATTGTGACACTTTGCAGAAGGCAATAAGGATGCAGATGGAATCAAGATGGAAGCATGGAATCTATTAGATGGAGGGATTCGATTATATATTCCAAAAGAAGAACATTCATTCATACATGAATCAAGGATTAGGAGGGAGATAATCCTATGATCCATTGAAGATGATGAAGCATATATCCATGGTAGCAGCCATGAAAAATAGTATGTGTTCAGTTTGAATTTAGAAGAAGCCTTCTTTGAAAATAAGCCTTAAAGTATCCCTGGTTGTCCATCCACATCCATGATCCTATTATGAAAGGAAGAAGTTGGAATCTTTAGAGCATGGAATCTATAGAAAAATCCATGGACCCAAGAGCTAAAGAGAAACATGAGGAAGAACATGAAGATTCCAAGAAAGAAAGAAAATCCAGAACAACCAGTCATTGTATCAAGAATCACAAGATTACCAGCCTGATATGAAATCACTAAAAGAAATCAAGTAGAGGAACTAGAAGTTGTGATGAAGAACAATGTATGGAAGACTTATGAATGAAAGCATTGCGATATCCAAAGGTTCTCCCATATGGAGGGAGAAGACTATGATGATTTCTTGTAAACCAGACATACCTCTACATGAGCCAGTATATCGTCCACAATATCCATGGGTTGGAGTTTACATGTAGAGAAACCTCAAAGGATTTGAGGTATACCAGAAAGAGACCTTGTATGCAGATGGAAGAAGATATTGTATGGATTCAAACAACTTGGTACAGAGCCTCTAATGCACAACAGAAGCATGGTGAAAAACCTTCTATAATAGACATATTGTATCAGACTGGTTACTCAGAAGCTCGGGATGATGAATTGCTAATCCATGGAAAACCCTCATGATGGAAGAAGAAGTACCACTTGGATACATTCTAGTTTGACCCTTGCCACGATGTTATGAGCTAGAAGGAAACAAAATATGAATACAACAATGATATACTATATTGATCAGAGCTATATGAAGCCTTCAAGAGAATACCAGTGTTCCAGAAAGACCAAAGTACATTGAGATCAAGAATTACACTCTCTGTGATGAATTCCATAAAAGATAAATTGGTTCTCCAAGATATATCTCTATTGGACACACCTACCACACTTAGAGGGGGGGTTGAATGAGTGTGGGGATGTTTTCCCAAAACTTCCCTCTTACACAAAACTCCTTAGTTAACATTCAACTTTTACTAATTACTCATTGTTGTCATTTATAACCAATTAGATGTAAACATATATCAACAATATATCATCAACAAATCATCTCCACAAGGAACACAAAGAACACAAGATATATGTACAATTTTTCTTTTTATTACGGACTACAATCCTTGGGGTTTATCAACAACAATTGAATAAAGTACAACTATACAAGAGCACCAAATCTATAATGAAAGACTCAACTTACACCCTCAACACCAACTGAGATGAGGAAACAATCCTCCACAGATACCAATCTGTCATAGGTACGCGAACTGTCAGTAGTGCAACCCGTGTGTGTACGCATCCTGGCTCACTATATCCTGTGTATGTATGCGGCCAATATATAAAACAACCTGCGTATGCCTTCTAAGATATTAGGGTTTATCCTTTTCATCACATACTCAAATCCTTTGCAATATACAAGAAGAATTTCTTTTGTCTTCCACTGTCTAAACTGTTCACCAGCCAGTCACAACACATCCAAGCTCTCCGATATCTTACTCATGCTCCACAACTAATCAATATGAATGCTAACTTAATCATGTATAAGAAATTAGTATACCATGGAAATCATATCACAACTGAATCAAAAGAGTATTTCTCACTCCATCAACCAACATAAACCACATCACAACAGCCATACCAAGAATGCCCTAAGCATTCACGACACAACAAGCAATACTATCCATCAAGACAATAATGTAACCATACCAGTGTCTCAGTGACAGATCTGAGCCCATAGAATGTAGATTTGGAGCTTGCTTCAGTCTTCAACAACCAATCATCATCTCAAACACAAATATCCATGATTTTATCCATTGTACACACCCTGTCCTCATAAAGCCCGTGTATGTACACACACTGGACCATTACAACCTGCGTACACCTCAGAAACTAGGGTTTCTGAAGCTACAAGACTTTTTCTATCAAGATATCCGATATTGCCAAAACTTTGATGCATCCATGAGATCCTCATCACACTCTCTCTCTTAGAATATATCTTCAATAATGTTCAAGAGATCCACACTAAATGTGCTCTCACAAGAAGCTCTCACAATAAGCTCTCCATCAATACTCCAAAAGATAATCTCATAATAAGCTCTCCATTGATCCACAAAAATGATATTTTGCAAGAGACCATTGCTATCTTATTTATACTTTCATACTCTAGGTCACTTAACCTATTTTCCTTATCTTAGGGTTAACCACTTTCCATAAATAGAAAGTTCTCCAATACTTTACCATTCAAATATTCCTTCTTGATTTTGTCACTTCTCTTTATCATTTAAATAATCTTTCTTCATTTTGTCACTTCTCTTTATCATTTAAATAATGTTTCTTGATTTTGCCACTTCACTTTATTATTTAAATAATCCTTCTTGACTTTGTCACTTTAATTTATCATTTAAATAACGATTTCTTCTTTTCAAGCACTTTGACTTCTTTGACCTTTTGGGGCTTCAATCCAACATATGAGGGTCCTCCAAATTTGTAATGCCATAACTCTCAAACCATGAGGATTTATGTGACATTCCACATACCATCGGAAATGGCATGACAAGCACTATCCATATAGAATAGTTTCACCAACAAATTCACTCATATTTATGTCATTATTCCACATACAAGCATGGGTCCTCTAACCATTCTTATAGGATAACTCAATCCACAAAGCGTCTTCCCGTGAGGGATTTCACCATAAGGGGACCACTTTGGAGTGCATCCATTTGTGCACCTTATCAATCATGATAAGACAACAATGAGTCATCTATACATTTTTCCAACAATGCATCATATACCAATAAAACCACATCGATCCATCTTCATCATGTATCAATGACAACTCATTGATCCATCTTCATCAAGGACAATACATATTACATTTGACATCAATAAATCAATCAATCAATTGACATCAATCAATGACATCAATCAATCAAACCATTGGCATCAATGACAACATGATCCAACAATATCCACAGATGAGAAGATAAGCAGACATTTTGGTAAATCCTTTGTCCAAGATGAAAGAGTTTGTGTACTCAAGCTAGAGCTCGTGGAGATGACTTCCTTATTGAAAAAGGAAGAGATGACTCCCAGGTTGGGAGGGAGCACTGATGTCTTATTGAATTATGGACAATCATTTTTCAAGTTCAAAAAATGGTCCAGAATGAGAAGTTCCTTTCCAGTTCGGAAAGTGGTTTGTGATTTTTGACGAACATGCATTTTCTAGTTCGGAAAATGGTTCAGATCGAACAATCATTTTCGTAATGAAAATGGTTCGATGGATTTCTTATGTACCATAGAAAATTATTCCCCTTGTGGTTAACATAGGGAATGGTCTAGGACAATCTCTCTTCTTGACGATCACTCTTAGTAGTGTTCAATAAGACTGATCTGCCTTGCCGGACAATCATTCTTTCGAAGATCACAATTGTGAGTAGTTTTGAAGATTGGTCCATTTTGGAGGTTGGTGTAGGATAGTCATTTCCTTAGGAAATGGTCTAGATAGTCATTACCTAGGGAAAATTCATTCTCTCCAGGTTTCACTTTGTTTAGTGTCGAAGAAATGGCCCAGATAGGTGAATGGTTTAGGTTCAACAATCAAGGACAAGCATTCCCTAGGGTAGACTCATTCTCTTTGGGTTGGTCTCTTGCAATGGTCTCTTGCAAAATATCTTATTTATACTTTCATACTAAACAATGGTCTCTTGCAATTGTCTCTTGGATAGGATATTTTGCAAGAGACCATTGCTATCTTATTTAGTGCCAAAGGAATGACCCGGATAGGTGAATGGTCTAGGCTCAGAAATCGGGAAAATTATTCTTCCTTGCTTGAGAATAATAGTCCATATAGCTCATCGTTAATGTTTTATGTTCTGAGGGCAGATGCTCTTCCATATCTCACAGATATGAGTGGAAGAATGGCCCAGATGATTCAGTTTATATATCATAACAATGTTTTTCTATGCAAGTTGATGATATGATTATTATGGAGACTGTATGTCTCCGAACAATATATGTATACTACTGTAGTGGATGTGTTCCACTGATTGTGACTATATGTCACTGATTAAGTATCTATGTGCTACTTGGTGTGGAAGTGTACCACTAGATTGTAGTTGTGTACTACTATGGATAGACATAGTTGTGTTCTATTGAATGACATTGTTCTGATTGCCTTGAAGACTATCAGTAGTGTTGGGAATGATTATCATCTAGATGGATAATCAATGGATAGATATTTCCCAGACGAAAAATGGTTTAGAACATTTAATCTTCTAGGACATATGTTTGGATTAGAAGAAAGGATCTTATGTCACTCTGTGGAGTGAGTGACTTCTCCAGCATCATGTTTGATTACTTAGGTGGAGTATGGTTCCGAGAGATGATGTAGCTGATGACACTGATAGTGATGATGGTTCTCACGATCTAATCATGAGATAATCCAGACAACTATGTTGATGCTACCATGTGAATGGAATGTTTGTGCTCAAGACCATTACCTTCAAATACCTCCCTAGCTAGGAGGGAGTGTTGATATTATGGTAGCTATGGGAGGTATTTACCTCCACGTGTAAACCTGACGAGAATATAATATTCTGGGAAGAAAGAAGAAACCCTAATTAGTTGGCTAATAACCCTAGAAGATAAGTCATCTCACGAGGATAATTTGTATTAGGTTATTAGCCTCCAAGAGAAGAAGTTGGCTAAAGGAAATATTATGTACTAAGTAAATAGGCACCCAGAATGAGAAGTCGGCCCAAGAAGTTTGCCAGTTTTAGTATAAATACAGGAGTTTAGTCTTCATTATGGCAGGCATTCTTAGAACTATAGAAGCAACACTTGTGCGCACTGCAGTTGGCCAATTTGTGCCAAGTTTGGAGGAGAGCTATCATTAGAGCTGCTGCAACTAGCAAATTTTGGTTTTGGCATGTACTCTCTCTTGGTTATGGTTTGGAATATCTGATCATCTCTTGTTACTCCTGTTTGGTGCACTATCCTTGGAGAGATGTGCACTATCATTTTTAGGCTATCTAGCCTAGGGTTTTCTTTCAGAATGATTCTATGTCAAGGTTAAAGTGCCCGGGGGTGGCTTCAGCCTATGGTTGGGTGACAATAGTGATATTTTCTATGGTTAAATGAGAACATCCATTATATTCTAACATCATTTTCCCTGCTAGAGCCTCTCCTCCAATTTATTAGTTGAATCTCTAATCATCCCAATTAGATGCATTGATGGTCATTGAGCGAGGTCACCAGAATAAGTAGTGGCCTCCCTGGGTACTCGGACCTGCAGTGGGAGTCCACTGGTCATTGAATGTTCTGAAAATTTCTCCACCTCTTCAACCCCTATAGATGGACCTTGCAGCGGTTGCACAAGTCTCATCCTTATTGTTGATGGAAGGAATGGGAGTATCTATGTTTTTTCCAAGCAGAGATGCACCAGCTCTGCGCACTACTATGGGTTCTGGAGTACTAGCTCCAATTATTATTGCAATGAGGTTGCACTCTGTCCTGATGTTGATTTAGGTTCTTTATGAACCTATGGTACTTCCTCTTGTTTATGTACCATGGTGTCTTTTAGTCCCTAAAATTTCACTTGATTGCAAGAGGGCAAGCTAGGGCATCATTCGTTTATTGCAAAGTATTTTTTTTTAAAGGTTTTATGATTTGGTTTTTGTAGAGTGGCTGAAAACTGGGTCAAGATTACAGCATGACATGAAAATCAAGATAAAAACATAACATATCCCACTGAATGAATAATAGGTAGATACATAGATGGATTAAACCAATTTAAGAAAAAGGAAAGTTTTCCTCTCAATATATTATAAAGAAACAAGGGTATCAGCTTGACCTCATTACTTGAAAATTATCTTTACAACAAAATCTTCATTGTATAAATTAACATTCAAGAATAAAAAAGCATTGCAATCTGAATAATAAATTCAAGCAAGAAGAATGAAATAACAGAGTAGAAAAAAGAAGGTCTAACCATCCATATGCCTTTTCTATTGAGTGTCAATTGAACATAAATGTCTTTTACAATAAGCTCCACAAAAAGTTCCTCTGGATCTCCAATTTTTCGACCCCCACATGGTCTCGCTTCTGTCTATTTAAATTATCTATAAAAACTTTCAGATCCTATTATCTAGAACAACCTTTAATGACTAGAATAAAAAAGAATCCAACTCTTAAAGTAATTCACTCAAAATGAGCTTCTACCGCCAAAAATGGTCCACAGCTCAACAACTTGATATAAAAAATATTGCCAGCATTACATTTGACTCTACAAAATAGGGATTTTGTTTGACTATGTAAAACAGATCGAAGTCTTAGCATTTCCCTGATCAAAACGAATATTCTTTTGCCATATCTACTGGAGAACATTTAAACAAAATTGTAACAAATCTTCATGTTACCTTTAGGATAAAATCACAGTAGTGGCTTTGGTGTTTTTTTTCTTGAGCTTTGTGGTTAGCAAAACATTGTGCCAGTAGACTCTGAAATTAATTTCCCTGATTTCCTTAAGCAATTCCCTTTGCTCTTTCTTCTTATTTTTAAGACTTTGAATCCTTTCTTGCTGGCGAGCATTCCACTGTTCTATCTGCGCCTTTTCCTTCTTTAATTGTTTTATTGTTTTTTGAAATTCCTTAATCTTTTCCTTATCAGTTCTTATCTCAACCTTGAATCCTGAGAATTCTTCAGAAGGTGCAGTTTCATTCAGATTTAAGGAAACACTAGGCTCCTTGGCTTTAACCTAGTATTTTGAGATTAATTTTGAGTTATGTTCTTCCTCGAAACTTGATGAATCTAAAGCTCTAGGTACATCTGGTAAGTAATCTGAGTCTTCCAAGTAATCCTGTTTTTCTTCAGGGAATTCACTGATGCCTTTAGTCATCTCTTTATCTTTTGCTAATCTAGTTGAAGCTCTCGTTACATGGCCTGTAGGTGGTGTAAGTATTCCCTTTCCTTTGCTGATAGATTTCTTGGGTAATGGGGTCTTTTTTTTCTCTTTTCCTGGTACTTGTTTCAACATCCTCAGAATCATCTTCTATGATTATGGTGTTTTCTTCTTTGATTGACGGATTGAACATTGCCTTTGACTTCAGCCTATACTTATTAGTAACCCTGGTTGAATTTCTCCGAGGTTTTTGTGATACACACACACCTTTATCCTTTTTTCCTTTGAATGCAATGCTCCTTTTGCTGGTCGATGGAATTTCAATCTTGACTGTAGTTTGAGCAACAAGATCATTATCTGACTCTATCTTCCCTTTAACATCTTCTTCAAGAAGCATTTCAATTTCAGTCTCCCATCTAGGTCTCTTAATTCTACTCTTCTTAGTTACCTTGATATCAGAAGACTCATCTTTCACAAGGTTTTCATTAGAAATATCTCGACTCTGTTTAATGGTTTTCCTTCCTCTGCCCTTTTTTTGCTTATTGGATTGAGTGATAGGTTTTAAGGATTGCGTGAGCCAGTTCCAGGGCTTCTGTAATTCTATCAGGGTAGACATGACTAGGGTTTTAATCAGGACTTGATGGAACAAATTGCCTTTAGCATTAGTGGAAATTGACTGCAGTTTCTTGGACATTTTTGTCAAACTTTTAAGAAGAAAATAAGGAAGATTTAAAGGGTAATCACCGCTCATATGCATCAGTATTCTGATATGGTAGATGTAGACCAATGAAAACCTTCCTTCATAGGTGATGTACATGTGAATCACCACCAGAGTAGTGTGCCATTCGGGTCGAACCCAGCTGCGAGGTATTCCCCTTCTCCAATTTGGATTCTTCTTATATGGAAGGAGGAATTGATTTACAAATTTAGTAACCATGTGCTCCTTCTTCCACCATCTTTCCCCTCCAACCACGAGCCTGAAAGCCTTTTCTATAGTCTGCTATGTCACTAACATCAACATATTACCGATTTCGACCTCGTGACCATTGAAGTTCAGAGAGAATTCCATGGAAACCTGCTCATCATAACCCTGAAATGTGGTGAGAAACTCAAACCACCCGGCATCCCTGAATCTTTGGGCCATCTGAGGATAGGCTTCAAGAAGTTTGGCACCTTCTGGTTCTATTCTGGCAACTTGTCCACTCCTCTTTGGCGCCATTAAACTCAATTCTACAACCGTCATCCTCGGGTTCCAAATTCACCACCTGCAATTTGTTAGTGTATTCTGTTTCTTTGAATGGATACTTGCATTTCTCCCTACAAGCATGAATTAAGACAACTCGAACAGGTAACATATAATGATCATCAAGAAACAGGTGATTTTGAAATGAACGTTGCGTGCGTGCATAGCAATTATATTCTGAAACTGTTGGATTTGGAAATGATTGCCAAGCTTTCGTGGGAGCACACAAACTCTCAATTCATGAATTGTGTCATCATAACTAAATCGGGATGGCAGGTGCAAGTTATGGCATGATTATTTTGCTCTACGAGAATAGGCTTATTCCCGTAGCATGTTTGACAACTTGAAATTTTGAAATTCAAACGACATAAAAGGAGAAACCTCAATTTTGAACAATGTCTTTTCAACATCAAACTTAAATAAATCATCAAAGACTATAATGCAAACCACGAAATACCAAAATCTAAAAATGGAAAACAACTAAAAACAGAAAATGAGGAATGGGTAAGGAGGGTTTAGGACAAGGGTTTCTCACTAAACCAAGACAAAATTAGATACTAACATTGGCTCCTTCTAGGGATGGAGTTTTATACTAAACTCCAAGAACTGCAGGCCATTGCCTTTCCTTTATCTCTGATTCATTGATTCCCCTGCGACTGTCTATCTTTTATTCTCAACATAACTGTAAAAACAAGTCCATTGGGTATATGGAGTCTTTATTGAAAGGAAACCTACTGTACTAAATCTAACCTAATGAGCCTTTAGATGAAATAATGCTTCAAGAACCTCCCATTCACTGGGCCCCCAAAAATTTCAGTGTTGTCTAATTTATGTAGGAGAAAAGTGTTATTGTTCATTACCTTGGTTATCCTGAAAGGACCATACCATAGATTATCGAACTTTCTGTGTTTTTCTTTAACTTCTCTCCTGGCATCCCATCTCAACACTAAATCCCCTGCATTGAAAACATCTTTCTTAGTTCCTTTATCAAATGTAGCCTTGATTTTGTTCTGATGATCGACAAATTTCTAGTTAACCTATTCTCTGGCCTGTTGAACTTCAATGAGCTGAAAAATTCTTCTTTGGACGTCATTGGGTTCTTCATGTTCTTCTTGCAGAAACTTCAAGACTGGTAGGCCCAATTGAGTTGGAAGGATAGCTTATGTGCCATATACCATCTGGAAGGGAGATGTCCCAATAGCTTTCTTGTTGCTGATGCGATCAGCCCATAGAGAAAACTTTAACTTGGAATCCCATGCTTTTTTATTTTCTGCCAACAAATTTTTGATAATCCTTACCAGTGTCTTATTGGAAGATTCAACCAATCTGTTCCCATGGGGGTAGTAGGGAGTATAATGAACCAATTTGATATTGTATTTATTGCAGAATTCAAGCATGGAATTCAACTTAAAAGCCTGTGCATTATCAGTGACCATTTTTTTAGGACAACCAAACCTGGAAAAAATATATCCCTCTAGAAATTCCATGATTACCTTGTCTATAGTATTCCGAGTCGAAATTGCTTCTATCCACTTTGTAAAATAATCGATGGCCGTAAGAATCCATCTATGCTTTCCTGATGAGGTGGGATTAATCTCTCCAATGAAATCTAATCCCCATTGTTGGAATGGTCCGTGGGAAATGATTGGTTTCATAGGCAGAGATATAAGTTTCTGCTTCCCGACAAATTTCTAACAAGGTTCACATGCCCTGACCTGAGAAAAATATCTAAGAATAGAACTGGCCAGTAATAGCCTGCTCTAAGAATTTTGAAGGCAATAGCCTTCCAATGATGATGACCTCCGTAGACACCATGATGCAGATCTTGAAAGATTTGTTTAGCCTCCTTTTTGTCCACACATCTCAATAGAAAACCATTGGGATCTTTCCAAAACAGGATCTGATCAACAATACAATATTTTACAGCTCTCAACTTTAATGATCTTTATTTTGATTTATCCAACTCTGGGGGAGATTGAAAATTTAGCAGAAAAAATATGATGTCTTTGTACCATTATGAAGAAACATACTTGCTATTTATTTGTAAATCAATTTCTTCAATCTGGACAGAAGAGTCCTGTGTCATGTCTGAAAGATGGTATAATCCAATTTCTTTGAAATTGGATTTTGTCATTATTTTGGCGATGTCTTGTCCCTTTATCAGCTGGGTAGGCTTTATGGTGAGATCGTATTCCAAGATTTTGGTTATCCATTTCTCCCGCTTACCTTCACAATCAAGCTGAACCAATATTTCTTTGACTGCACTGCTTGGGAAATAAGCAATAATTTTTTATTGAAGAATATACACTCTGAAAGATTTTAAGGCCTTCACTAAGGCATAGGCCCGTTTTTCTATTAGATCATACTTCAATTCAGAATCCCTGAGGGTTTTGCTAAAGAAGGAGATAGGTTGTTCGTGACCTTGCTCATTTCTTTGCAGAAGAACAACAACTATAGTATTTTCTGATGCAAATGAAAAAATCATGAACTCTTTAGAAAAATTTGGGCTAATTAGAACAGGTGCCTGAAAAATAGCCTGTTTGATCTTTTCAAAGGATTCTCTTGCCTCCGATATCCACTTAATTTTTGCATCCTTTTTCAACATGTTAGTGATGTTTTTGACAATCTTTGCAAAGTTAGGTATAAACCTCCTTAAAAAATTAATCTTACCAATGAAGGACTGGATTGACTTTTTATTTCTCGGAATGTCGATTAGCTGAATAGCCTTTACTCTTTCTGGATCTATTTTAATTCCTCCAGGCGAAACAATGTGTCCAAGAAGCTTACCTTCCTCCATGACAAAATGTGATTTTTTGGGATTAAGTGATATGCCGTACTTCCTGCATTTCTCAAAGGTCTGCTTCAAGTGCTGTAAATGTTCTTCGTCTGACGCTGAAAATACAGTGATGTCATCAAGGTAAATAACCACAAACCTATCTTTCTCGCCAATGAAAGCGATGTCCATAGCCCTTTGAAATGTAGCTCCAACGTTCATCAAACCAAAAGGAATCTTTTCGTACATAAAGGTGCTCTAGGGAGTGGTAAAAGCAGTTTTCTTTTTGTCTTCTTCCATTACTGATATTTGATTGTACCTTGAATATCCATCAAGCATAGAAATTCTCTTTGTGCCGACAACCTTTTGTAATATATAATCCATTTTTGGTAATGGATAATTGTCTTTCAGAGAACACATGTTTAGATTCCGGAAGTCTACACAGATCCTTATCTCTCCATTCTTTTTCCTCACGGGCATAAGGTTTGCTACCCATTCTGAGTATCTCAGTGGCACTATGATTTTTTCTTCTAGCAGCCTCTTCAACTCCTTTTCTATTATTGGTAACAGTAAAGGATTGAATTGCCTGAATTTCTGTTTTACGAGTTTTGATCCAGGTTTCAGAGGGATTTTATGCTGAATAATTTTTGTATCAAACACTTTCAGATCTTCATAAGACTAGGCAAATATATCTGAATATTGTTTCATTAATTCAATATATGTTTCCTTCTGTTTTTTTGACAGTTTCCTAGATACTTTTACCAACCCGGGATTTGCATCCGAACTAATGTCATAGTCTTCCACATCTGTTTCTTCTGTTTGGATAGAAACCCTCCTAGAGACATCATTATGATCGAACAACCTTTCTAATGGAACCAAACCCTTAGGCAAATGGTTTGTCTTCAATTTGATGATCTTGTGACCAACAATAGTATCTTGAAGAACTTCTGCAGTGTGTATTTCTTCTTCTGCATCTTCGTCATCTTGATCAATTGAAATATTAGAAAAATCTTCAATGGTTTTCAAAAATCTATGAATTTCCTCATCATCCTTAAAAACCTACCAATGTTTTATATTATTCGGAATTGAGGGTCTATGTCTGACTTCAATTTGAAACTTCAGATTAGGAAACATCAGAGTTTTAAAGTTGCTTGCTGCAAATTCCAAAGAGTCAGCCTGCTGATTTAAATCCTTGTGAACAAAAGTAATATTGAATGCCAAGAAGAAATTATCCACATAATCCCACACCTCATTTTTGTATTGTTTCAATCTTTTTTGTTTGGTTTGATATATGTTTCTAACCTGGTGAACAATAAGTTCAGAGTCTCCAAAAATAGACAACTTATTTATTCCCATGTCTCTTGTGGCTTTCAAACCTAACAACAAAGCTTCATACTCACTGATGTTATTAGTGGTATCAAATTCAAGTTTATATGACATTGGAATAACCTCCTTGGTAGGGGAAATAAAGAAAATACCAGCTCCAAAACCTTCTTTAAAACAAGCCCCATCAAAATACTTTTTCTAAACAAAATGGTCTTCACTATCTCCTACTGCAGTTATTGACTTTCTGACTGATAATTTTGCCATTTCCCCATCCATATGAAAAATAGAAGAACCCATATCATCTTCTACAACATATATAGGATTATTAGTGGGATTATCGTGATCACTTACCAAATAAGCCAGTTTAATTTCTCTATATAATCTCTATTGTTTTCCATCAAAAATAGGTATGGTTGCATAGCTTAGGTCCATCTGCAGAGTGCCACCTACCTTTTTAGCCCAAGATATTGAAAGAAGCATCCCAAATTTTGGTGGTATATCATCCACGATAACATCTAATACCACACTCTTCATAGGTAATTGGGAAAGAGTTACAACCACATCTTTCATAAGCCCAAGACATTTGACTTTCTTGGAATAAAAAGAATATAGATCATGATCTGGTCTAGTAATGTCCAACCCTAATTCTTCCATCACCACCTTAGGCATGACATTATGTGAAGCACCAGAATCCATTAAGCAATTATGCAGTATCTTGTCATGGATATTTAGTGAAATGTAAAATGGTGGAGAGGCATCGATTTTGTCTTCAATGTGAGGTCCAATAGTAATGGCAGGGTTTTCATCTTCAATGTTGACTATATCTGAGAAGGTGATATGGGCTGGAGCTTCTAGAGCCTTAAGGATAGTTTTTCTGAATGGTTCTGTTTTCAAGAGTTCTAATAATGGTACTGGAATCTTGATTTTGTTGATTTCATGTTCTAAATTGAAAACAGGAACATTTTTATCTGGTTCCCTTATGTCAGCAATGTTATCTTTGACAAGTTGCTTCAATGAATGATCAACTTGGACATTGGGAACACCTTTGATTTCCCCTGTCTTAACTGAAGTACTGGATTTCTTTGTAGAAATAGGTATATCTACTTTAGGTGCCTGGGAACCAGATCTGAGATTGTATTTTTTCCCTGTAGGTTCATGCTGGACAATCTCCTCTCCATCCCCTTCCTCAAACTGATTTGCAATCAATGTGTCTTCATATTCTTGTTGTGTCACATGTAGAGGAGATGATTCATAATCATTCAAATGAACTGTAGGGTCTTCTTCTGTACCATCATTATCTTCCTCCTCATCTACTACATTATTCTTAAAAGGAGGTAACATCTTTTGGCCATCTTGATTTTTTCTTTCTCTTGGTAAAATTTGAGGTACATTGTTTGGTCTCCTGAACTGATTTGGATTTCTGTAACCGCCCTTCTGTGTAGGTATATTGGGTTGTTTTTGTTCCATATTCAACCTTTCCATATCAGAGGTCAAATTTTTCAACATCTTAGTCATTTCATCCATTTTAATATCGGATGTTGAATTAGAAGATGAAGGCAACTCTTCCTTTTGCTTTTTTCTATCTCTGTCACTTCTGGACATCAATTTGTCTACCGCTAATATGTTTCATTCTACCTCAATAGCTGCATCTTGCATTAGGCTGAGGATAGTGGCTCTTCTTTCCCTAAGAAACAAGTAAAATTTGGCATCGAATGCATTGGCAAAAGTGATTTTAGCTGATGTCTCTGAAGGTTTTATCTCCTCTGGAATTTTACCATGCATCAGGTTGAACCTTTTGGTAAAATCAGGTATTGATTCACCTTGTTTCCTCCTTAAAGCACCAAATTCAGTAATGTAGTATTGAAAGTCTTTTTTATCTGCCCATTGATTGAGAAAGGCCTCATCTAAAGCTACAACATCAACTATTGAATTAGTAGGCAAACTCCTGAACCACTTTCTTGCTTCCCTATTTAAACTCTGTATGAATAATATCATCCACACATCAGTATGTTCTACATTGAAATTGTCATCAAAACTATAAAACAAACTCAAATGCTCTTCAGCAGTAACTGATCCATCTCCATTAAATCTGGGCAGATATCTTATATAATCATTTGGTGGAAAAGCATACATGACTTGTGGTAGTACCAGGGGAGCATACCTAGCTGCAACTATTTGGTCCATTCTGTCTGTGGCCATATTAGCTGTGTTCAGAGCTTTGGGAGTGAGAAAGATTGGTGATGCTGCAGGTGAAAAAATCCCTTGTATATTACAACTCTTATGTTTTGTCCCTGAACCTTGGTTTTCAGGAGATGGAGATTTCTTTTCTGGACTATGATTAGCTAATGGACTGAGAAACAAAGGATTATTGTTGATGGGCGAAATTGACCGTCTGTCAACTGGGAGAGTGGAACCGGTCCGAGGTTGTCTAATAACCCAAGCCGTTTGGAATGGACCACCCTGACGAGTTTAACGGCTCCGTTGGCCACCCTAAGGTCTCGTATGGAAACCAAAGAGAAATGATCTGAGTTAATAAATCTAAAGGGAAACTAGAAACTAATAAAACAAAGACAAATAACTAAACTAGATAAAGGAAACTAGAAACTAATAAAACTAACTAAACTAACTACACTATTCTAACTATAAATTACTAACTACTTATATATACAAGATACTAACTATGATTATAATAACTCAAATAAACTACCTAATTATCAGCTATGATATTCCTTATTCACAAATATACAATATAGACAAACTACAGATTTAGTTAAAACCTGCAAAACTCATGTGTTCGCTGCCCTGAGACAGCCAAGGGTCTCTTTTTTGATTTTATGTTTTATGAAAAGGAAGTACAAACTACTGAAATTAAACAATGTAATCTAAATCTAACTAAACTATCATTTATATTAAACTACTTAACATAAACAATAAACATCTAACTATTTGACCTGGAAACGCTCCAAGTTTGTCCTGTGCAAGATGGCTTCTTAAGCTGGTTGGAGGAACAAATTCACACCATTTATCCCTTAAGATTCTTGAAAATGATCAGCTATGCTGCTTCTTGAAGTATGTTACAGGACAAACAAGACATAAAAGAAATCATAACAGTTTTATGATGATAAATCGCCTGCAAAAGGGAAACCTATTGTGCAGCAAACTTATATAACAATTCAATTAATGAAGAAGACAAAGCTATAATTCATAAAATGAATCAATAACTGTTACGTTCTTTTATATCTTAGGAAGGAACAAGATATATATAAAAATAAGAGATTATATCAAATGCATGTGATTTAGATAGAAAAGTAATACTAAACCATAGACAAAATGATATACAAAACTTGGGACAAAGTGTCGATATGTTGAAAAGCAAAAAGCTATAACAACGCATCAATTCTGTTCCAGTTTGAATCAACATTACATATTCATGTTTTTCCACCAACTGATGATTCCTTATTACAAAACCATAGGTTTATATAAGTTTCTCACAAGGTAAAACATCCTTGTGAATAATAGCAAACAGTTTACACAATCTGGGAATAATCCCAAAAATCTCTTAAACTAAATAACTAAAATTGCAAGTGAAATATTTAAGATATCTTCCAACTGCTCCTCACATCCATAACAAATTCGAATTTGCCTGTAATAGACATAAATATCAAGTTAGAGGAGTATTTTATTGAGAAAACAATAGAAAAAATGACTCTATAGACTCAGCTACAGAATCTCCTGATTCTGTAGCTGGTCTAGAATAGTAAATAGGACCAGATATATAATCAAAATCAAATCGAATCCAATCATTACAAATTACGAATGACTTAGGAAAAGCAAATCCTTTCAATCAAACAGAATACAATCGGGACAGAGTGGGAATACTCTGTTTTCCCAATCGTTGTAAAATCAAATCAAATCTTAACAAGATTATTGCATGAATGCAATTAATGGTAACCAGATCGTACGAGATAAAACAAACATTATCGGTTTGTATAAAATCCAAATCGTTTAGTCAAATAGCCAAAACGGTCACGATAAAACAGGCATAACTCTATCCATGAATCTAGTCATAGACTTTACATGCAGAATTTCCAACAGTTCATAGATATGGTCATAACTGTGATCGACTAGTCATAGTAATGAATTGACAACTATTAATTTACAATGCGTAAACAACTTCCATTGTAATCGGATGAAACCATATCAATTCAAGAATTTTTTACAAAGTCAATGGACAGAAGCATGATAAAATCTACAGATTCATGAATCAAGCAATACTCCAAACCAATTTTCACTGAACTAATAATAGAAACACATCGTAACCTTAACCAGAATCCAATTCGAATCAGTTGTAATCAATGAGAATCAAATTAGTTACGATTTGGTTATGTATCCATAGAAAAATATGAAATTCGGTCGAATGAAATTGAAACAATTAACCAATCTATTAACCAATTCGAATCACACCATCGAATGTATTCAAAGCTCGGGATACCAATCAATAGACTAAAAATATTAACAGCTTTCATTATCAATAGAATATCGAGCTAA
Organism: Picea glauca; assembly: GCA_000966675.3. Lineage (NCBI taxonomy): Eukaryota > Viridiplantae > Streptophyta > Pinopsida > Pinales > Pinaceae > Picea > Picea glauca. The sequence goes on from JZKD02S0099578.1 coordinate 22,966, forward strand.
TTTTAAACAAACATATCTATTCGATGATCTATCGAATCGAAAGCTAAATCCAATCGAATGATAAACGATAATAAAAAATAAAACAAACATTATATACAGAGAAGCATGCTTTATGTACAGAGAGAAATATAAATGAGAAAAATACCATCACAACTGCTGGGCCTTATGTCAATTTTGAATTGATAATTGCAGTGGCAGACTCGACGTTTTTGAACAGGACTGAACCCGTGGTTCGTTGCTTTTTATCGGAAGGTTGCACCTTTGCATTTTGACCAGTGAGCATTGCCACTTGGCTTTCTAACTCGTGGATCCTGGATTGCAATGTAGGTACATCCAAATAGTATATTTCAACCCATAACCCACATTTATCACAAGGTGCAGCAACAGGCCGAACAGAAGGGGGTTTTGATGATTCCCCAAGGGTTTCATGGAGTGGCTCGATACCAGGAAAGTCAGGGTTATCTCGCAGACAAGGAGGAAGGTTCCGAATGAAATCGTGAGGCGGTTTACTGCACAATCCTTCAGAGTAAGGATATTCTTCAGAGAGAAAACGTTCAATGTCCGAATCAGAGTCCTCGCTAACCACGATAGGCTCTGTTTTGGCAGGAAGCTTAGGCTTGTTCCTCGCCATGCGAGAGATCAATCTTGCATTTTTCTTGCCTCGAGTATTAACACCAGTCTTCACTCTAGTCTTTTTGGTTGTGGCTTTAACAACTTCGGTTTGTTTTGGCACAGACTTAGGCAAACTTGTAGGTGGCTCGGGCTTAGGCCTAGGTAATAAAACACTATAAGGAACAGGGGTAGGTTTGCTCTCGGCTACCATGGGCTTATCTACCTATGGAGGGTTTGACTCCCCAAAACCATTACGGCTGAGGAAATCATGCCAAGAATCACGACATAACCCTAACTCGTAAACTAAAACCATTTTGATCAACCCGACATGGAAGAGGCTAGTATCAGCCTGGCTATGCTTGTATCGGTTAGCCATTTTGAAAATACTTCGGTGCAGATAGTAAGGCATACTTAGTTCAAATCCCATGAAAACCATTAATAAACGCAGGTGGAATAAGAAAATAAACCCATACCTTCCTTCACAGGTAATGAAAAGTTTGATAATCATCAAGAGATCATACCAGCGGGGTTTCAACATCTTTGCAGGTAACCCTCTGTCGCATGAATTCACTGTGCGAGATTGGAACAGTAATGACCATGGGACATCATCTACCTTGCAACTTTTCGACCATTTTTTTCCCTTGACAGGCAAGCCGGTGACCAGACTGATAAATTCTTCAGTAATTTCTAGCTGGATATCTCCCACTTTGGCTCGGTAGCCATCGAACGACAATGCAAATTGCCGAGCTACTGTGATTTCATAGCCATCAAACTTTCTTATGAAAGCAAGCCACCCATGTTGTTCTAGGTCGCTACATGCACCATTGAATGTTAACAGTGCTTGGCACCCATTAGGTTCGGCCCTTACCACAGGAGCCATAACCTCTTCACATGATAGGGTTCACAGTGAATGAAACAATGCACAGAGTTGAAAAACGTTGGGTTTGATGGCTTCAAAGCTCGAAGAGACCGGAATTAACTGCAAACGTGTGAAGGTGGTGGGATTACCACCGCCTCGCACTGTATTAATTAACTGAGTACAGTGTTATCAAAACATAATCATTTATACCATGCGTATCGGCCAACAAATAGGTGTGTAATCATATTCACGTGCCAGTCAAATGGAGCAGAACCGATACCTATGTGTTATACTCATGCCAAGTGTTCAGTTCGATCTACCATTATATCCATTGTGTCAATAAATCATTTAACCAAGATTTAATCATTAATCAATGCCAATACATGGTTTAGAGTTATGAATCAATCATCGTATTATCAACTTACCAATATATATACCAAGCATTAACTTGTAAAATCGAATATGATTAATCCATGCGCCTTCAAACCATTGCTATTTCTTGAATTAAACTTCATAAACTTACCAATGTATTCATTGCTTATTGAAGTGTTTGCATTCCAAAGTCTTGAGAACATAGTGATCCAAAATTCTTCACATAATAGCTGAGTGAAAAGTCCATATCATTAAGGATAAAAGAAATAAGACCAAATCCATTATAAATTTCATAAGATCAGAATAAAATCAATAAATTTTATGCCCAAAGGCTTAGCAATCAAACATATCCTAATGCGCAATCAAGGTAAGAGTATGCTCAAGGACATAAATTCGAGAAAACCTTTAGTAGTCATGTGATAAACCAATGGTCAAGTGTCTTTTGGAGAAATTGATAAAAGGCGACTACAGTCCAAACGATGAAAGAAGTATTTTCACACTTACAGTTGTGAAAATCAAATTGAGATCAAATTGCAATTGTCGACAAATGAAACAAATGCCTGGAAGCACAATGCGACGATGATTTGTCATTAACGAGACAAGGGGTGTAGGCAGCGTTTTTTAAGAGTAATTAAAAAAATGATTGGCTGCCAACAATTATCAAAATAAAAATAATGTGATCCAAAATCCTTAGATGAGTAAGATTCACAAGATGACAAAGAAGTCTTTGTTTCAGTCTTAACACCTGTGCTGGGAAACTTCAAATTTCCAGTTCCAGGTAACAAGTCTGGATATTCCTGTTTAATGAGTTCAATAAGTAGCTTCTTTTGTTTTGGATTTAATTCTGAAACGTTTGTAGGGAATGAAACTATATCTGACTCATCGACAAACTTAAATTCACTTTCGGGTTTTAAATCTTCATTTTCTTGGGTTTTGATGGTTTCAGAAGACTCTGTCTGAGAATTTTCTGAAGATAATTTCCCTTTTGAAAGTGAAGACTGGCCAGGAAGAACTTTAGGTTTTCTTAGTATTTTTTTAGGATCTGACATTGCTGCTATAGGCTCGGGATCTGGATTTTTTCTTGTTACTGGTCTCTTATTTGATGGTGGAGGATTTCGAGGAATTTTAGGTCCTTTTCCTTCTTTTTTAGGAGCCAGAATTACCACAGAGGAGTCGCCAGGTGAATAATCACAGTTTTAAAAAATGTCCAAAATCTTGTTCACCATCAAGATCTGAATCTAAACTTATCATTTCCCTAAGGAATATATCTTCGTTTATTCATCCCCGGCAACTATGCCGAAAATGTTAGTCCCTAAAGTTGCACTTGACTGCAAGAGGGCAAGCTAGGGAATCATTCGTTTATTACAAAGTGTTTTTTTTTTAAGGTTTTATGATTTGGTTTTTGTAGAGTGGTTGAAAATTGGGTCAAGATTACAAAATGACATGAAAATCAAGATAAAAACATAACAGATACCACTAACTGAATAATAGGTAGATACATAGATGGATGAAGCCAATTTAAGAAAAAGGAAAGTAAAGTCTTCAATTTGTCAACTTCACAAGAGTTTTCATCTCAATATATTATAAAGAAACAAGGGTATCATCTTGACCTCATTACTTGAAAATTATCTCTACAGCAAAATCTTCACTGTATAAATTAACATTCAAGAATAAAAAAAAATTGCAATATGAATAATAAATTCAAGCATGAAGAATGAAATAACAGAGTAGAAAAAAGAAGGTCTAACCATCCATATGCCTTTTCTATTGAGTTTCAATTGAACATAAATGTCTTTTACAATAAGCTCCACAAAATTTTTCTCTGGATCTCCAATTTTTCGACCCCCACATGGTCTCTCTTCTGTCTATTTAAACTATCTATAAAAACTTTCAGATCCTATTATCTAGAACAACCTTTAATGACTAGAATCAAAAAGTATCCAACTCCTAAAGTAATTCACTCAAAATGAGCTTCTACCCCCCAAAATAGTCCACATCTTAACAACTTGATATAACAAATATTGCCAACATTACATTTGACTCTACAAAATAGGGATTTTGTTTGAATCTGTAAAACAGATCAAAGTCTTAGCATTTCCCTGATCAAAACAAATATTCTTTTGCCATATCTCCTAGAGTACATTTAAACAAAATTGTAACAAATCTTCATGTTACCTTTAGGATAAAATCGCAGTAGTGGCTTTGGCGTTTTTTTGCTTGAGCTTTGTGGTTAGCACAACATTGTGCTAGTAGACTCTAAAATTAATTTCCCTGAGTTCCTTAAGCAATTCCATTTGCTCTTTCTTCTTATTTTTAAGAATTTGAATCCTTTCTTGCCAGCAAGCATTCCACTGTTCTTTCTGCACCTTTTCCTTCTTTAATTGTTTTATTGTTTTCTGAAATTCCTTAATCATTTCCTTATCAGTTCTTATCTCCACCTTGAATCTTGAGCATTCTTCAGAAGGTGCAGTTTCATTCATATTTAAGGCAACACTAGATTCCTTGGCTTTAACCTAGTATTTTGAGATTAATTATGAATTATGTTCTTCCTCGGAACTTGATGAATCTAAAGCTCTAGGTACTTCTGGTAAGTAATATGAGTCTTCCAAGTAATCCTGTTTTTCTTTAGGGAATTCACTGATGCCTTTAGCCATCTCTTTATCTTTTGCTAATCTAGTTGAAGCTCTCGTTATAGGGCATGTAGGTGGTGTAAGTATTCCCTTTCCTTTGCTGACAGATTTCTTGGGTAATGGGGTCTTTTTTGCTCTTTTTCTGGTACTTGTTTCAACATCCTCAGAATCATCTTCTATGATTATGGTGTTTTCTTATTTGATTGAAGGATTGAACATTGCCTTTGAATTCAACTTATAATTATTAGTAACCCTGGTCAATTTTCTCCGAGGTTTCTGTGATACACACACACCTTTATCCTTTTTTCCTTTGATTGCACTGCTCCTTTTGTTGGTCGATGGCATTTTAGACTTGACTGTAGTTTGAGCAACGAGATCATTATCTAACTCTATCTTCCCTTTAACATCTTCCTCAGGAAGCATTTCAATTTCAGGCTCCCATCTAGGTTTCTTACTTCTACTTTTCTTAGTTACTTTGATATCAGAAGACTCATCTTTCACAGGGTTTTCACCAGAAATATCTTGACTCTGTTTAATGGTTTTCCTTCCTCTGCCCTTTTTCTGCTTATTGGATTGAGTGATAGATTTTAAGGATTGCGTGAGCCAGTTCTAGGGCTTCTATAATTTGTTTAGGGCAGACATGACTAGGGTTTTAATCAGGACTTGATGGAACAAACTACCTTTAGCATTAGTGGAAATTGACTGCACTTTCTTGGACATTTTTGTCAAACTTTTAAGCAGAAAATAAGGAATATTTAAAGGGTAATCATTGTTCAGATGCATCAGTATTCTGATATGGTAGATGTAGACCAATGAAAACCTTCCTTTGTAGGTGATGTACTTGTGAATCACCACTAGAGCAGTGTGCCATTTGGGTCGAACCCAGCTGTGAGGTATTCCCCTTCTCCAATCTAGATTCTTCTTATCTAGAAGGAGGAATTGATTTACAAATTCAATAACCATGTGCTCCTTCTTACACCATATTTCCCATCCAACCATGAGCCGGCAAGCCTTTTATATAGTCTTCTCTATCACTAACATCAACATCTTACCGATTTTGACCTCGTGACCATCGAAGTTTGGAGCAAATTCCATGGAAACCTGCTCATCATAACCCTAAAATGTGGTGAGAAACTCAAACCACCAGACGTCCCTGAATCTTTGGGCCATTTGAGGATAGGCTTCAAGAAGTTTGGCACCTTCTGGTTCTATTCTGGCAACTTGTCCGCTCCTCTTTGGTGCCATTAAACTCAATTCTACAACCGTCATCCTCGAGTTCCAAATTCACCACCTCCATTTTGTTAGTGTATTCTGTTGCTTTGAATGGATACTTGCATTTCTCCCTGCAAGCCTGAATTAATCCAACTCGAATAGGTAACATATAATGATCATCAAGCAACATGTGATTTTGAAATGAACCCTACGCATGTGCATAGCAATTATATTCTGAAACTGTTGGATTTGGAAATGATTTCCAAGCTTTCATGGGAGCACATGAACTCTCAATTCATGAATTGTGTCATCATAACTAAATAGGGATGGCAGGCGCAAGTTATGTCATGATTATTTGGTGCTACGGGAATAGGCTTATTCCCATAGCACATTTGACAACTTGAAATTTTGAAATTCAAATGGCATAAAAGGAGAAACCTCAATTTTAAACAATGTCTTTTCAACATCAAACTTAAATAAATCATCAAAGACTATAATGAAAACCATGAAATACCAAAATCTAAAAATGGAAAACAACTAAAAACAGAAAATGAGGAATGGGTAAGGAGGGTTTAGGACAAGGGTTTCTCACTAAACCAAGACAAAATTAGAGACTAACAGTGTCTATGGTTCCTCCTCTTTGGATGACACTCTCAACGTTGATCATTGAGAGAGGGTGTTGAGGTCTTGGGGCTTGCGGTATGGGCACAATTTGAGTCTTTAACGAAGGCATAGTGTCTCAGATCAACACAAATGGAACAATTTGATGGCTTGGTACTTCTGGGGTCAGACCAGTGAATTCTGGTATCTGTTCGGGTAGTTCAGGGGGATCCAACTACATGGGCTTCGGTTCAATGGTTTGAGGTTAGGTGGTTGTTTCTTTTGGTGGTGATTGGTGTTGTGGGGGTGATGGGGGTTTTTGGGTGATAATGGTGGTTGATGCAGTGGTATCTGACTAAGGTTCATACTGGATATTGATGATAGTTTGGGCCGCTCGAGAAATTGCTCAAGTACAAGGTATGGTTGATGATATGGGCTGAGGGTTCAATATCTTCAGTAGGGATAGCACGGTCTTGGTTTTCTTGACTAAAGGGTATGCAATGAATATTGTGCTAAGGATGTCATTGGCATCTTTACCTATCAACATAGATTTCTTTGGAAGCTGCGGAAACATGGGCAGTGTCTGCTTCTTGCGTTCCAACAGCTGTGTCTCTTCTTCCTCCTCCTCTTAGTCGGTATGCATTGGAGCATATTGCTTTTGTACCACTGGGCTCGAGCTCGGGCATACCCCTACTTCCTTATCTTTCTTATTCAATAGCTCCCACTACTACATATTGAAAAATTTGCGACAAACACTTGCGATGAAAGTACTCTTTTGTCGCAACATGCAAGAGAAAAAGTCCAATTTTTCTAAATCCACCCCATATTCGTCACTATCTCGACGCATGTACTTTGAATAAATTAATATGGTCAATGTTCGTCGTAAGAGAGATGCATGTAGCTTGTTCATTGCAAGATCGACGACTAACCTAACTTTAAAATTGACCATTACAAATGACCTAAAATAAATAGGTAAAAAAAGGAAATATTTTTAGGCCACGGTCGTCGCAATTGCGACAATTGTGACCTAAAATTGGACTATAAATATTTGACGAATTAAATATGTTGCAACAATATTTCTATAACAACAACAGTTCCGAAAGGGGATTTTTGTGCGGAAGAATGTCGTTGAATGTTGTTAGAGGTGGGGAAAAAAGTAAAGCGGGTGAAAAGGGTGATGGTAGATGTTATTTCCCTTGTAAAAAATGTTTCCTCGTACATCCTATAAGAATTTTAATAGAATCATCTACAAAACATTGTAGGAAATATGGGAACATTGATGGCTGATCGAATGAATATCATCCCATGGTAATTAGCTATATATTCATTATCTTTTTTTATTTTGTCAATTTTATATAAAATTATATATATTGTTTGAATGTTTGCTATAGTATACACTAATTTTTCATGATTGTTTGTAATTATAAAGTTAGAGTTTCCCTCTAACTTTTCGCAGAATATTTCACCAAGTATTGTACTCGGCGTGAAAGGACTGAAACAACATCAATTGCTGAAGAGCACCCAGTAAACGAAGACATGGAGATGGATGAATTGCTTAAGAACTGGAAAGCACAAAATAAGACTAAAAAAAATTCATGATGCCATGTAATAATTTTATAAGATAGTTAGATGTAAATTATATAGCTGAACATGTAATGATGCATATAATGCATTGACATTATGGATACCTTTTCATATGATAATATACACAAGGCTATTTCTATGTCTTTTATATATCTTTGAATGTAATTTTGTTATACACTTAATGTTAATTTCAGCTTCTCTTATAAGACTTGGTATATATTGATTCAATATGCCTTGATTCAAGACATGAGAATGCAAGCAAGACTTGGTGCCTTGTGCTTGGGCTATGGAGTCTAGGAAACAAATAGAACTTGAATATGCAATATGCAACTTCCAAAATCTTGTGACATGATATATGAAAATTTGAAAGTCTTGTCACATGTGACATGTGGCAAGCATCTTTTTCCAAGGAGTGTGCAAACTTTAAACTTGGTGCAACATGCAAAAATAATTTTTTAGGAAGATGCAAAAATAAGTTTTAAGGATTAAACATGAGGGCCTGGAAATGGCCATGTCAATCATTTTATAATATTTTTTTCATATGATTACCCTTCTTTTCATTGTGTCATGGACATGGTGTTGCTACTCAACATTGCCTCAAAGCCTACTTATTCATTCCTCTATGACATGTACAATGATGTTGAACCTTCCACAAATCATTACGAGTAGAAAAATAAGCCAAGGACAGGAACCCAAGGATTTCAATGTTAAGGTCTTTTGATTCCACAAGGCGGGATACAAAGAGGAACTGTTTCCATGCATAAACATGCTAAATACCTTGAATGAGAATGCAGATGTAACAAGTTGAACATTGAAATCATAGAGCAATGACATAATCGAGCAATATGGCATTGATACTCTTTAAAGGATGTATGATTTCTCACCTCCCACAATGTTAGTAAGCCTTTGGTGGTTGCAAAATTTTATCAAAATGCATGATGTTTATAACATTGTGAAGGCATGGTGGTTTTTAGTTAAGCCATTCCAAACTACCACAAGTAAGATACACTTAATAAAAAAATTGCAAATGGAACTTCAAGCCTTAGAAATTCTCTTGAACCTCTTCTATGGTAGACGAGGCACTAGATACATATGGTTAAGATGGATTTTGATTATGCATGGGGTGCTCACGTATGGGTTGATATTTTATTAGGTAGAATTCATATCTAATCTTGTTGCACAATGTATTCCAAAGGCTAAAACTCCCTTAGATAGTGGTGCACTTGAGTTTTACATGGCGTCTTATCTTATGTATTGTGTATGTGTGAGCTAAGAGTTATCTTGTTTCAAGCCCATCTAGTAGCCTTCCTTTTCACTTGTACATGATTATTTCCAAGGCTTGTGGATAATCCATGCAGAAGTACTCCATTATATTTGACTTTGTTTTGGCTCCCTTGTATGAAAGAATCTATGGTAAGAAGTTGTTATGCTTTTCACCATAGTCCATGGTTAGTATTAGTATGGCATAATCACAATACAAGTTACATATCCTTACTTAGCTTCATTAAGGTTTAATGATTATGGAATAAGTGTGAGTAATATATCTTGTTATAAGCACTAGTAGCCTTATCTATCCCATCACTAAGCTCTACATGTTTGATTAGTGTATTGCATATAGTTACCATAGAAAGTAGTTTACAAGGTGTATAACATTATGTAAGTACTTATGGTGATTTGAGTGTAATAATCACATTACAATAAGATGACCTAGTAAATTTATACTATTATCCATAACTAGTAGTGATACTATTGTAGTATAAAACATTGTATTCAGCTGAGCAATGACATGGTAAAGCAAGATGGTATATACAATAAGTTGATTCTCATTATGTAGATTACATTGCATTTATTTCACACATTGACAAAATATTATATCGTGCTTATTGGTTTAGCTATTACTTATGGAAACTAACATAGGTTAATCACACATACTACTTACTATTCATAGGGATTATCATATCTATGTTGAAAGTTGTTCATCTTTATCCTATTTCTTTGATTTGACTTGTATTGAACTCTCTACTCTCATTAAATCCTGAGATTAATACTCATGATATATTTGATACAAGATTGTTATAGGTATGTAGTGTACGTACTATTAAATCTCTACACTACATGTTCTTCGATCCTTAATCATCAATTACATATCATATCTTATGCCATTACTTATCTTGAATATGTGATTTCTCTTATTCATACCCTATTGATGAGTATCCCGTCATACGATTTCCTTTACTTCCATAGTTTGTCTTGCAATCTATAACCATAAATGACTCAATTTGGGTATATACTAGATACAACAACTAACTTAGTAGTATGGTCATTATTTTGTCAACTAGTCATGGAGTATACCATGTATCTTCCATAATCAATACACCCATATCGAGAGTGCATACCCAAATTTGCACTGGTGTAAATACCCCATATCTAGAGTGCATATCTATACAATTTTTTGCAGACATATTTCAGGTATACAATGGAGAATGATGGAAAATCTTGTTAATATTTTTTGAGAATATTTTTTAAATAGGCACTACAATAATTTAGTTTATTTTTGAAAAGAGGAAGTATTTTTTCAAATTGTTCTATTTTATTTTTGTTTCAGCCTTGCTTCTTGGCCTTAGAATGTGGTGATCAATTGCTATACTAGTATTTCCTTTGTCAATGGTTTCATTCCATTATTTTATATTTTTTAGGGTTTCATACTTTGTACAATTGACCAGAGATGCGATGTGCACACCTCTTCCATACATTTACCAAATTCAGTTCTCACGAACTTCTGTTGGTTGTTATGACATATTCTAACTAGAATCTCTATCATTATTTGAAATGAACATTTTTCAACTCGTACAACTAGCTATAGAAATTACTCACTATAATGAACTCAACTGTCCACTTATTTTTAATCAGCTATATGGTCCCTGGCATTATTATTTTCCATACTTAGAACAGATAGACAATAGCATTCTACTAGTATGGAAATACAATAATAATGATCGATAAATGGTATTAATGTCACAAGAGGATTACTGACAAAAGTTGTTGCTTCTGCACAAGGAGAACTCATACATTTATTAGATATTTGTATGCTTATTAGTTACAACAATTGAAATTTCTAAAAACATTTTCATTACATACAATATTTTAGAGCTTATTAATAATCCTAAAGTATAAAACTATAGACAATGTTGTATGCTAGATGGATTAAGAGGATTTTTTTCATATGACATTAGGACATATGTGAAGTGAATATTGTAAAAACCTTATCTACATGTATCATGTATATTCATGTACATGTTAATTATTTGTTATTAAAGATACTTGCACATGAATTCTGCAGGTGTTGTGGGTGGTATGACTTCCAAAAAGACTATTGTTTGTAACATGATCATTCAACAACTTCATGATCATCATGTCATTATTGTTCATCAAGTAATTATCATATTTCTTTCAAGTTTTTGACCAAAATCTGGTTTTTCTATTTATGGAAATGTGGGAGATATATTTCATGCCTAGTTTCCTTACTGCTTGATGTTTGATAGAAGATATGCTTGCTGACCTCTTGACAACTTCTGATGATTTGACATAAATCTGCTTTCTTTTTCTCTCCATATAGTCAAGACAATTGTTTCCATATGTGGTTTGGTGTTGATTCTTCCATTTCTATGATGACAAAGTACCCGAGAAAGGTAGACGATAATACTTTTCATTCATAAATTTGTTGAAAGATATTCATGTCAGATGTTAATATACAGTACCTTATAGAAACAATGAATGTTTAGACCCCATGGTGACAACAAATAGGAGACTTTGAAATGATATCCTATACCTTCATGGTATTTTTAAGAGAGATGGGGGAAGCATGATAACTTCGATGGGGGGAAAAGGAATGACAATCATTTTTTCAAGATATTAATTTTATTCATATGAAGTATACCCACAAGTGATTGATGGGGCAAGACATGGAGCCCTTTAAGGCTCATTAACCAAATATGTAAACTTGTTTTACATATGTCTCATAATGGATATTATTACACATTTATTTTTTTTGGAAGTGGTTTGAGAAACACACCTTGAGGTTGAGGGTTGCATTGCATAACACATAATTCCTTTGACTTAGGTGCCAGGTTTGAGGGGTAGCTTTTTCGCCAAAATTGTTCAAGTCTTCAACTCATATTCATATCTTTGGGACTCATACCATTTGAGTGTGGAAAACTACAACAATAATGGAAACATGGTGGATGTCTTACTACTCCATCGACCTTACCAATGAACCAAGGCCCCCTTAGTGAATCCATTGTTATTTTTATGCAAACATTATGTGTTTTCTGCTGATGCTTGAATGTCATTTGTGGATGTTTCTTTGTAATTCCTATTGCACACACACATAAATTGAAATAAGCAATGTTTTTTAAGAACCAAACCTTGGAAGAGTCACTAACCAAGTTTAGATTTCATGCTGATTAATTTTGGAACCAAAGGATTGGTTTCCAAACCTACACCATTGGAAAGGTGTGAGAAACATATTGATCGTTTTGAAATACAACAATTATCTACTATTGGAGAATAACCCTTGGAGGTTGAATTACTAGGTTATAGAATATCAAGGAGCATTATGATGTAATTCCCATGTGAAACAAGGAGGAAATCATTTCCAAAAAGAATTCAATATATTGAATGATAGGTTCATCAACTATAGAGTAATTTCATAGGCTCACAATGTTTTGTGTGAAAGAAAAAAATATTTTAGTTATTTCAATGATGTATAAGATAAGCATGGTCCATCCATGTGAGAGAGCATATAATCTCTATCCCAAGTGTATGAGTAAATCCCCTGAGCATCAATTCTATTAGAAAAAAACACTTCAGTTGGCCAACAATTGATATTGGGTGTAGTCAATCCTTTCAAAATAAATGACAAGGTGGAAACCATATTTAATAGCAGACTTGATGCAAATAAATTGAACAATTGTCTTAGATATCTGATTACCTTATTTGAGATGTAAGGGTACATACACTTTCACAACAACACTTGTTGTTGATAACCTTGAGGTTCCACAAGCACAAACATGTGTAATATCACCATTGAAGATGAATTTGGTAATAGAAAGGGCAGAAAGGGGAAATGAATACTTCCATTTTTCTTTTCTGCCATGTGAATTTTGTAATTTGGGCCCTAGTTGCCATTTCTTACTTCCGAGGCATGAATTTTCCATTGGGAACAAGTTTCAATTATGTATTTATACACATGATGCCACATTTTCTAATTAAATGTATGTTTCACATCTATCCTATTGTTGTGGCCTATTGGACCACCGACTTTGCAACTAGAAAGGAAAAAAAAACTGGAACTTGGGGGGTTCAATCCATTGCTGGGGTTGGCTATCCATGAATAGTGTATGCTTTGGTGAACCGTTGTCTACACATCGAAAATCTATCATTCCATGGAGCATTCGAGAGCACCTTGAACGAGATGTCCATTCTTTGGCTGATGACATTCTCAGAGTGTACATGGTCCTCCTATTTTTTCCTGATCTTGAAGATGATTCCGAGGTGCTCCTCTACAAGATGGTTGGAAAAGTGGTGAGGATGATCCTCCTCCTCCTTTCCAATCACTTTGTATACCTCTACATTGAAATCCCTGCCTGTACTTGTAAGGTTGTCCAGCTGCCAACTTGGAGGAATTTGCTCCTCCACCTTGCAGCTCCCATCTCCATAGTACTTGTCGCCTAGCCTGATCCAAGGTAAGTTAGATTATGAAGAAAGAGGTCTTAGTATGGCATAATCACAATACAAGTTACATATCCTTACTTACCTTAGTTAAGGTTTAATGATTATGGAATAAGTATGAGTCATATATCTTGTTATAAGCACTAGTAGTCTTATCTATCCCATCACTAAGCTCTACATGTTTGATTAGTGTATTGTTTATAGTTACCTTAGAAATTAGTTTACAAGGTGTATAACATTATGTAAGTACTTATAGTGATTTGAGTGTAATACTCACATTCCAATAAGATGAACTAGTAAATTTATACTATTATCCATAACTAGTAGTGATACTATTGTAGTATAAAAACACTATATTCAACTAAGCAATGACATGGTAAAGTAATATGGTATATACAATAAGTTGATTCTCATTATGTAGATTACATTGCACTGATTTCACACATTGACAAAATATTATATCGTGCTTATTGGTTTAGCTATTACTTATGGAAACTAACATAGGTTAATCACACATACTACTTACTATTCATAGGGATTAGCTTATCTATGTTGAAAGTTGTTCATATTTATCCTATTTATTTTATTTGACTTGTATTGAACTCTCTACTTTCATTGAATCGTGAGCTTAATACTCATGGTATATTTGATACAAGATTGTTATAGGTATGTAGTCTACGTACTATTAAATCTTTGCACTACATGTTCTCTAACCCTTACTCATCAATTATATATCATATCTTATTCCATTACTTATCTTGAATATGTGATTTCTCTTATTCATACCCCATTGATGAGTATCCCATCATACGATTTCCTTTACTTCCATAGGTCGTCTTGCAATCTATAACCATAATTAACTCAATTTGGGTATATACTAGATAAAACAACTAACGTAGTAGTATGGTCATTACTTTTTCAACTAGTCATGGAGTATACCATGTATCTTCCATAATCAATACACCCATATCGAGAGTGCATACCCAAATTTGCATTGGTGTAAATACCCCATATCTAGAGTTCATATCTATACACGTTTTGCAGACATATTTCAGGAATACAATGGGGAATGTTGGAAAATCTTGTTAATATTTTTTGAGAATATTTTTTAAATAGGCACTACAATAATTTAGTTTAGTTTTGCTAAGAGGAAGTATTTTTTGATAGTAGGTTTTGGTGTTTGCTAGTATATTGATGATTTCTTAGTGGTGCTTTTATCATTTTCATTAGAAACATTTTAGGGTGGGGTTAATAATATTAAATGACTTCATTTATACATGAAATAGGTTATAGTCATATAATGACGATGATAGTTAAGATGATCATGA
>JZKD02S0099578.1:37942-85845 GCA_000966675.3 Picea glauca
AAATATTGTATTTAATTTAAGAGGGGCATTGCCATCATGATCATCTTAACTATCATCGTCATTATATTACTATAACCTAGTTTATGTATAAATGAAGTCATTTAATATTAGTAACTCCACCCTAAAATGTTTCTAATGTCAATGATAAAAGAACCACTAAGACATCATCAATATACTAGCAAACACCAAAACCTACTTGGCATAAACCCCAATAAACCCTTAATTTTAAAGATTCCCACAAGATTGCTCAAAAATAAACTTTTATTTATTTTGCCCATAAATATATATATATAGTTGTCATCACAATTGTGATGACAAAAAAATTTTTGCGACGAAATTACTATATAAACCACGAAAAGTTGTTGTCTCAAATGCGATGCAATCTAGAATTGTTGCGACGAATTTGTTGTATAAACCACGAAAAGTTGTCATCACAATTGCGATGCACTATAGGAATACTGCGATGGATTTTCTATATAAACCACAAAATTTGTCCATCTCTATATACCTTGTGGGCATCGCAATAGTGACGAAAATAAAAACCATGCGATGAATTTTCTATATAAACAATGAAAAGTTGTCGTCGCAATTGTGATGAACAATAGAAATGTTGCGGCGAAAATGTTATATAAACCATGAAAAGTTGTCTTCGCAATATACCATGTGGTCATCGCACTAGCAACGAACAATTGGTTTTACTTAGTTTTCCTATATTGTCGTATTGGGGACAATATTTATTTTTTTGTCGCAGTTGTGAGTAGTTCCCTATGGTCGTCTCTCTTGCGATGTTAATTCAAGTTCATCGAAATTTCCACGTCACATGAAACAACATTTGAGAGACTCAAGATTTGTCGCAATATCCACGACATAGTGTCACCAGAGCGTCAAAATAGCCATCACAAAATGACCCAAATTTGCTAGTGTCCATAGGTAGAAGGTAGTGCATCCTTGACTTGCGTGGGTTGTGTTTCACTCCTGACCATGACATTACTTCCTTGTCAAAGGCCTCCTCATCCAGGTAAAATGGGAGCATCCATGAATGAAAATATTTAGTTTTAACATGCCTGGGCCAAATAAATGTATGGTGGCGATTCAACCCGAATGCTATATTCCTCGTGTTTAAGTTGAGAAAATCCCATGGTATGTGCAACCTCTGATTTGCGTCAAGAATTTAGTTGTACCACTTTAGGAATGCTACATTATTGAATGTTGTGTTCTCGAAGTCCGAACTTGAGTGTAAAGGCTCAAACATCTTTGCTAGTAGACCTTTATCTGCTGGTGATAATGGTCTTCCTGAGGGTGGAGTCCACTTTAGAATGGAAAACATAACAAGAAGGTAGCCATAGGTGAAGGTTCTTACCTTCTCTTGCGCTTCCTCACATGCTACCAGGAGTTCTTCCAGCACGTAGCTACACTAATTTAACACCGCTCCATTGGCACAAAAATATTCCACTAAGAGGGCATCCAACATGCACTCACCCTTATAGTAGGACCTAATTACCCTGCTAGCAATCATGTAGCAAGTTGTTATGATTGTCTCTGGTAAAATGGGATCAATATTGGTTGTGTGCCCCCCTCTCTGTGAATGAAATATTTGATATAGGTTGGGTTCTCCCTTCTTCTTCCCATGTTTACTGGGGCCCTGGAACCCTTTTGAGATGTAGTCGCCTTCAATGGATAGGACCGTGAGTTTATGGATATATTCTGTGTGAATGGGGTACCCTATGTCGAACCATAATCTCATGTCATGTACCCAGCTGATGAGGACCTTGGTACACCATGCAACCTCACCAGTGGTGCCGAAGACTGGAAAGTCTCGGAGATTCATGATTGTGGTGTTAAAGTGGTTGATGAACTTCATA
This sequence comes from Picea glauca, assembly GCA_000966675.3. Taxonomy (NCBI): domain Eukaryota; kingdom Viridiplantae; phylum Streptophyta; class Pinopsida; order Pinales; family Pinaceae; genus Picea; species Picea glauca. Next base: position 39,805 of record JZKD02S0099578.1, read on the forward strand.
TTTGATAAGAACTAAATCCCTCCCATATCATTTGGATCCACCTTCCATAACACATCAATGTTCATTTGTGGGAATAACACATGGTCTGTCATGTCGAGGTCAAGGCGATTTACTTGCTTGACCTTCCCTTTGAGGTCACCCATGACCTCAACCCGGGGATCACACGGCTCGTCTGGAACTACTTCCTTGGAGAGAGAACTTCAGATTCCTGTAGCTCTCGGAATCACTGTTCTATATTGCTAAGAAACTTAGACCAAGTCTACTGGGGTTCAGGGTCGCAACAGAGAGAATTTGCAAGCACTATGACAATTTTAGAAATCTCAATTTCAAAATGGAAAACAATAAGTCTTACGCTGAGTTCATGTAGTATTATACTCAATCCAGTTGGAAAGCTCTGTCATTACTCCTAGTCCACTCATGATTAACCCTATAGGAACAACCTGGAGCTGAGGTTTCCGACAGGATTGTTTAACATGGTAAATCTATTGAGGGATTCTGGTATTTTATGAACAAGTTGGATAGGGACGTGGCCAACTTCAGGCCCTACCACTTGAATGGTTGATAATGCTGACGCAAATACTTATGGAATCTTCTCGTATCATGGATTTATGGTATAAAAAAGTTTGGACATGTTACTATAGAAATCATAAAGGCTATGATTGGACCAGGTGCGTGTGGCACATGGACTAGGATTGCATTCAGATTCACTCCCCCTCCTACCACAATGGGGTCCCCATCATATTTAATGACTGTCTTTAATGGAATCATGACTCTTTTGATCCTGCCCTGTTGGGTAAGCAATTATGCATGAAAGTAATACTTAGACGGAAAAAAAAAAAAAAAATACATGTCGGAAAAAGTAATATTTATTAATTTGAATTTAAAGAAATTGCAGAAATTCAAATATTACTACTACACATTATCCTTTGGACTAGAGAAAAAGTCCTTTATCTCAGTTGTGAGAAAAATAGGGTTTCAGGCTAGTTCCATTCACCCATCCAGGCTAAAGTATACCATCCAATTGCGCGAGATTGACTGCTCCAGAGTGTTGAATCTCTGCAACTATAAATGGTCCCAACAAATGCATGCACAACTTGTATTGATGTTTCTGGTACCAACTGTAATAAAGTAATACCTTATATCCTTGCTCAAATGTTTCAGCCTTAATATTCCTGTCATGCAAAGCCTTCTTATTGAATTTCTCAACCGATTGATGAAAGTCTACTAGAAACCTGGTCTCATCAATTTCTTGCAACTCCATAACCCTCTGCGCAACTAATTCATCCTATGACATATATGTAATATGTGTGATGTATATACTAGGGGTAATGAATTTTGTAGGTACCACAACCTCTTTTCTATAGACTAGCTCAAATGGAGTATACTTGTGGAGCTTCTTTGTGGTCATCTTGTAAGCCCATAAAACTACTCGGACTCTGTCATCCCAATCTTCCCTGTTTGTACAACAAACCTTTGTCAAACCTCTCTCCAGAATCTTGTTAAACACATCTACTGTGCCATTGGCTTCTGGATGGTAGGGGTTGATTTTATGATGTTGGCTTAAGAATTCTGTTGTAATATTTACTATTTTACTACTGATAAAATGACCACCCTAATCACTAGTCAGACTCCTAGGACATCCAAACCGAGTGATAATGTTTTCAAAAATAAACCTGGTAGCGGTATCAGTTGAAAAGTTATGAACAACAGTTTTCTTTTCCCATCTTTTCAAATAATCCATTGTGGTGATAATGTACCTGGCCTTCGAGTTCTTAGCTATGGGTTTGATCGGTCCAATAAAATCAACTATCCATTTCTCGAATGCTTGCAGAGCTCGAACTGGATGAAGAGGAAAATTGTCTCGTATTGAAAACTCACCTACTCTCTAGTAAACATCGTAATATCGAGCGAATTCCTTCACATCCTTGAAGAGTGTGTCCCACCATAATCCATCTTGGAGGACTTTCTGCACAATGTACTTTCCTCCATCATGGCCTCCCGCAACTCCACTGTGGCACTCCCAAAGGATATCCTGTCTTTCATGGTCCAAAACACATCTCTTGAGGATAATTTTGAGGCCCAAATTATACAATTTCCCCAAGATCAATTGACAATCCATTGCTCGAACCACCATATAGAATTTATGAGTTGCGGAGTATGTTTCTGGGCAGGCCCCTGTACTCAGAAAGACTGCTACGTCTTCCAGGTATTTTGGTACTGCCTCAACTTGAAAGAGGTCTACATCTGGGAGATGATAATCAATTGTTCTACCACTCTCTCCTGACTCCAATATGGAAAGATGATCGGGATTCACGTGACATCTTCCAGGTTTGATGATAGCTTCAAATGAATATTCCTAAAAAAGTAACAACCATCGACAAACTCTTACTTCCAAGAAAAGCTTGTTAACTAGATATTTTAAAGCAGAATGATCAGTAAAAAATTTAAAATGAGAACCTAACAGGTAATTCCTAAACTTCTGTAAATCACAAATCATAGCCAAACCCTCCCTTTCTGTAGTTGTATAGTTGCGTTCGACTTGCGATAGATTCCTGCTAGAAAAATAGATGGGATGATTTGTATTTCCATCTATTGGTTGTGCTAATATGGTTCCCAGGGAAATACCTGATGCATCCACATGTACATGAAATTCCTTTTCCCAATTGGGAAATATCAAAATAGGTGTTGTGTTGAGATTTTCCTTCAGGATGTCAAACGCTTGATCACACTCCGGTGTCCATTGGAACAATTTAGACTTCTTGAGTAGGTTTTCCAGGGGTGCAGTAATAGTCACATACCTTCTGATGAATTTACGATGATACCTTGTGTGCCCCAGCGTTGATCGCAACTTCTTAGCACTCGTAGGAGGTGGAATATTCAAAATGACCACAACTTTGGTTGGGTCTACCAACACTCCTTCTCGACATACTATGTGGCCTAACTGATTTCCATGTGGCATAGAGAAGATACACTTGATGAGGCTTAAATATATATGAATCTCCCTACACCGATCAAACATTAGCTGTAGTAGCACCACATGTTCTTTCAGAAGAATGTACACCATCCAGTCATCCATATAGACTTCAACAAATTTGTGAATTAATTCTTGAAAGGTTGCTATCACCATCCGGGAAAAAATGTAGGTGCATTATTTAGACTGAAGAACATCACATTATATGAAAATGACCCCCATTCCATTATGAATGTGGTATTATTTGTGTCTTCTTTGGTAATTCTCACTTGGTGATACCCCGAAAATCCATCCGTAAATGAGTAAGACTCTTTCCCCACAACCTTTTCTAGAACCTCATTAGTAAAAGGTGTGGGAAAAGGGTCATGCACACAGGCATAGTTAAGGCTTCTGTAGTATACATTTACCCTAGTGTCCTCTATACCTTTATTTCTCTTGATCACTATGGGGATAACCCACTCTGCTTCTTCAACTAGAAAAATCAGTCTGGCCTCAAGAATCTTGTTTATTTCCCTCTTAACCTTTTCTTTCACCCTGGGGTTAATATGATATGGTCTATACCTTACAGGTTTTGATCCAGGTTTTAGTTCAATATTCATTTCTCCCATAGCTCCTTTTATCCCTTTTATCTCTGAAAAATTTCTTAAGCAATAAGTCCTCATACTCTCGCAACAGACCATGAATTTCCTAGCTGGTTTGTTCATCCCAGTAATGTCGTACAACAACTATCTTGGGTTTCTCGGTAGTTCCTATGTTGACTTTCCACAAATTCAATGGGTGATTATAAGATCTATCAGTCTGACTGGGAAACGCGTTTTGGATTTTTCTACTCCCTTATGTTTCCTCAATGGATAAATTTCTCAGTTCTTCTAACTCATCAGGGTTTCCCAAATCCTTCTCAATTTTGTAGCATTGTATGGGTTTCTTGTCCATGTCCAAGTGAAGGTTAGACCAAATAACTTGACTATGCTTTGCACATACCACTGGGTCTGATTTCCTTTTACACACATCGGTAAAAATCATTTATTTAGTTCTTTGCAAGACTATATTAAGCTCAGGGTACTTACTTGTAAAATTGAAGTCCTTGCAAAATTGTTCTACTAAAGTTTTCCAATTGATAGTCTGCCTTCTGTTCTCTTCATGGATGTACTAGGATTTCGATATCTGACCTAGCGAATGGGGAAATACTTGAACCCATAAGTGAGATGGTACTCCCGCAACTTTCCACTACCTTACACATTGTTTGATGTGTGTTTTAGGATTCGACTGTCTATCGAACATATGTGCAACTTGAAAATACATGTGCATGTCTGATTTCAATTGCTCCTTGTCTTGAAATTGACACTAGATAGCATGGTTCACATCTTCCTAGTTCTTAATTACTGATTTGTGAATAGCCCACCACCTGGTAGGGGTGTCTTCCATAGCTAAGTCCATAACTACAATCCTATGATCTTCTGCTATCTTTTCTTCCATGCCAACAAGAAAAATGCCAAGGTATAAGGTACCATTATATGTCAGGTGTTCTCTGGCCTCGGTTCCAACCCATATCGTTTCTCTAACAGTTGCACATTGTCTTGAAAATATTTCATGCACCCTGTTGCGAACTGTCAAATGTTATTTATAAATATCCATCCGTTGATTGTATGCTTCTCCAACTTACTGATACATCAGTTGTAGAATTGATGTAGTCTTCTCTCTTCCCTGGTGTTACTGTGTGTAACTGATCTATATCCTCTCCTTCCATATTGTTGTCAGTTGGCTCCATGTACCACAGACCTACATACAGATCCAAGGGATGAACTAATTTTATTATGTCTGCTTCAAATTTCATAGTATCCCTCTTTAGGTCAATAACCACATAGTTAGCATAAGCCCAACCAATACTAAGTAGTGCAGGATAAGGTTCCTTATCCCCCATGATTTTGATCACCTCAAAGTCATATGCAGTCTTTACTCCTGCAACATATATCTCCACATTCTCCATCTTTCCTATTGGGAAAATGCAATACTGATTGGCCATTCTCAATTGGATTAGGGAATATATCAATTAGGGCTTCCCTAAAGCTTCTCAAGTCTTTTTGGGCAATATGTTAATATCAGATCCTAGATCTAACATAACATCCTTAATATCAAACTCATCTAGTTGGGCTGCTAGTCTAAACTCTTTCCTAATTCGTACTTTCCTTATTTGCACTCTCTGAGTATTTTTCTTAGGAAGATTAGCCATTATTATAGCTACCGGGGATTCCTCTGTTCCTAGGACTAAATACAGGGCATTGCGCAACTTTTTGGTTAGCTGCTCATTCCCAAGAATATCAAAAAATAACTAAAACTAAAGGTCAACTACATTTTGCGACTGATCAGGTTGTCTCATCGAGATTACGGGATTTTGGGGTGCAAGGGGTGAAGTAGGAAACTGTGCAATATTAGGATAAATTATAGGTTGTTGGGGGTTTTATTCCATTTCTAGGTTAGGGATACTTTGGACTACTTCTATTGCATTTAAAAAAAATAGATTCTATTTCATAGGGTCACACCTATCCTCCTTAGGCATTGCTTTCTGGATATTAGGTATATTATCAATGTCTACTCCAGTATTTTTTCCTCCTTGAGTAACGATATTAAATTTGGGTAGTTTTCCTTTGATGACGCTCTTTATCCTTGAACCAATGAATTTATATCCTCTTTGACGTGCCTGATCTTCCCATTTTTCAATTAGCTCTGGGCAGTCTTCAATTGCGTTCCCATTGGTTCTGCAGTGTGAGCACCATGGTCGTCTCGCTTGAGGGAAATCCCTAGCCATGTGACCTTGATCATCATAGTTGTAGCATATACTTGGTCCTCTTCCCCCAGTTCTTCCTCCTATGAAGTCTCCTCCATCTTCACCTCCTCAACCTCTTCCTGGTTCTTGAGGGGTTTCATTCACCTTGAATGATGTTCGATCCAATGTGTCCACAAGTGTAGGAAGTTCTCTACATTGATTCATAGCATGCATGGTAGATGCATAGAACTCACAATGTACAATATTTGATACTGTATAATACTTTTGAATAATAGGGCACTATCATGGCGCATTCCCATGAATGTGGCAGATCTCACAATACTCAGCTGAAGGTAATGCTTGATTAACTGGAAAGGCATGATACGAGGTTGGGGTATGGAATGTTAAATTCACATATACTTGCGCAAGTCATCTCGTGGGTCCTGATGAGGATCCCATCAAATTGTGAGGAGGTCCCATTCCCCTCATACATGGAAATTAATTCGCTAGATGTTCCTCTGTGTAGCATATGGTAAACCAGACTTGCAGTCGTCCTGGCCTGGGTATCATCAATTCTTGAATATTCTTTGTTAGTTTTGATAATTGTCCTCGTAGTTGCACCAAATTTTCATATGCAGAAGGTCTATTCACCCTTAGGCTCTCTGTATATCCTTCCATGGCTTCAATCTTCATTGTTTGTTCCAAGGAATTTGTCAAGGAGTCTATTCACTGTTGCATTAACGGAATTCGTGTTAGAGGTAGAAATCCCTAAATGTTCCATTCTCTCTGGTGATATTCATGAATTGTATGTTCTAGCCTCCCAATGTCATCCTTAAACTTATGAATATATTCCCAAACCGATTATTCTTCCCTTTGTCGAATCTCACGCAACTCAGACATAGCTTGTTGTTCTGACAGCGACAGCTTAAACTCTGCGATGAATTTTGTCCAAACTTGGCCAAGTGTGAACACATGTCCTTGTGCTCCTCTTGGCTCAATAGCCTTCATGTACCATTTGAGAGCACGACCTCTCAAGGTAGTCTGGAATTCAACCAGTTTATTTACCTCTAGAGTCCCTCTGGACCTCCAAATCGCTTCACACAGAAATCGATGCTGCTCAGCATCCTCATCTCCTTTACCCAAAAATTGTGGGTATCAAGCAATCGATCCTCCCTCATTTCCAACCATTGTTGATATTACTGCTCCTATCAAATTAAACCCTAACATTCGAGTTTGTGATCTACTAGGGATCCCAATATCCTCCCCATGTTCGTACTCACCAGTTGTGACTGACTAATTGACTTAATTGAAATAGAAATAGCATAAGAAGTTAGTATAGGATTTACCATTGGTATAGAAGACACTTGGGGAATGGGTGATTCAGGGCTGGTTCCACTAGCTTCTGGGTTGGTTTCTTTGATCTAGGGGGTCTCGCTCTCATCTTCTGGAGCAGTCTCTTCGGTTGAGCTCCCAATATTTCCTGGTATCGGGGCTGAATCTTATCTTTCTTATACAATATCCATGTTGGCTTGATCTTCTCTTGCTTCTACACACTCTTCTTCTTGTCCACCCTCTTGAGGACTTATTTCTCTCTATGCTTCTCTCTCACTTAATCTTTGATTGGAAAGTCTTTCCTATCTTATCATCTTCCACAACCCTTCCTCCTTTCCTTCATTGACTTTTCCTGGTTCGAGTTCCTTCCTCAACACCTTAGATTGATTCACTGCTTTCTTTATCTTACCACACCACCACTTCTCAACTATGGTGGCTCTTTTCAAGTCTCCCTCATTCCTTGCATCCATTTCTTGTTTTTCCCCCATTTATCAAAGAACCCTCTCCCCTTTCTCAGGCCATGATCCCACCCCAAAGTCACCCCACCCCAAGATTGGGTGTTTAGGCTATCATCTTAGTCGGGGGAACGGTGAACATCCCCTCCTCCATCAATAAAACCTTAATCCATAGGGGGATTTCTCTTAGTATCCTTCTCGTGTGTCTTTCTTGAAATCCGCTTCTTCCCTTGAAAAATACTAGTGGTTCTCATGATATGCAAACTCGATAATGTATCCTTCAAGTGTTGTATTGACCCAGAAATCAACCACTCATGTTATCGAATGATCCAACCGATGAAGCAATGGAATATTTTATGTATCCCAAGTACAGGTCTTCTCGACTCGTTATTGGAATTCCTAAGCTTCTTGGAGCCTCTCTATCTAATGGAATAGTTCTTCTGGAAATTTAACCCAGAATATCTCGTATTGGTCGCTTGATATTTTTGAGTAAAATCCAACCTCTCTTGTATCTTTCACATATTTACCTCGCAACTCTGCTTATTTCCATATGAAGGTGTCACAATTTTTCTCCCACTACTGGTGAATATCAGATCAGTGGATCCATGGAAGCATTCTCCCTACCGGTTCCCTATTAAAACAAGTCTTGACAACTGAACCATTTTGTTGACATGGAATTGATCAGACCAGGTTCCTTCTCAGGTTACCAACAAAAGGTACCAAGGTAGTCTAGAGTGTTGGGATTTGCATCTTCCTTTAAGGGAAAAAGTATCACCCGAAGTGAAACCAAGACAAATAAAATAGGGAAGGGTAAGAAGAATGCTTAGAAAAATCCATATAGTCTTATTCTCTCTGTGGTCTTGTGCAAGATAGATTAAACTTAGAACTGTGGAAACATTCCTAACTCAGATGAAAGGAAACAGAGTTGTTTTGCATCCATAAAGAAACTATATCCCATTAATCAGATCTATCATAAAGATAATATGAAACAAAATTAAGACAATTTGAAGCTAAAAATACACAGTAATTTCAAAATTTGAATCTCTCCTTGTATTAACTTCATAAGGTTCTTCTCCATTACATAATTTTCTTCTCAAATACAGACACATCTTGGTCATGACAAAACTTAACAACAAACTCTATTACTTAGAGACAAGGTTGACCCAAAACCCTTTCTCTTTTACCAATATAACTGGACATGACTCTTTATAGACTTGGTCTGGTTTCTGAAACTCAGACTCTAGAATCATAACTAACATATACCTATAATGGAAAATAATACAAACAACCCATAATCAAAAAATAGTAAATCCTAAAATCCAACCAAACTCCAGCCAAACTCAACCCAAAAATAAACCCTTTACATTCATATTCATCCCATATATATAAGCTAACTGGGATTTCTGGGTTTGAGACTTCGCATGATTTCTTGTTCTTGTTCTAGTGTAACTTCTTTCTCCGTACTGGTGTTGCATTGTCCTTCCTTCCTACTTTTGTTTGACCAAAATTGGAACTACATCATCCCTTGCGCAAATTCTAACAACAAAATGAAGGGCCCAACAACATTCCCAACTATCTTGTCCTAGCCAGGTGTTGAGGAAACAATATGAATTATACTCAATAATTTTAGAATCTTGCCTGGCTATGACAAGATAGTCGGGAATGTCACCCTATGTTTTATAGCCTCAAAAATATTTTCCCAATCCACAAGTATTAATTACAAGGGTTTAGGTTGATTTATTAATGAAAAGAATGTTTCAAAATAAAATTAATTTTTTATATAAGTTTCTGAAAAATATACAGATTACAGAAAATAAATATGGAGATCAAAAGAAAAAGTAACCAACTCACAATACACACAAATGAGACAGAATAGAAATATTCTTTATTTCATTCTGAGATATCAAAAGTGTTTTTCTCTTTACAAAACCCCTCTAAGGGCATGGACCAAAGTCTAATTTAGAGATCCCCGATGAACACCATACAAAAGGACTCTGACAAGAAGTAAAAACTGAAATTTATAATCTGGATCAGCTTACCATAGACTTCTACCAATTTGACTCTACAAAATATTCTTTATCAACTATGAAACTCAATCCATAAACAGACAAGTATACACAGACTATCAAGGATGGATCAACACCTCTAAAACAAGCATCTGAATGATTTGGTTCAATTTTGAACCTTGATGTCTACAATAGGACCCTGCTTTTAAAAAGAGAATTAGGCTTTGAATGAACTCAATACTGAAACTATCTCATGAAATCAAAAGAGAAAACCTTAGTCTTTCTTTCTCCTTCTATTCTCCTCTTGTTTCTTCTTCACATTTAGCTTTTATGCCTTCCAAATAAGTTGAAGTAGTTCAACTACTTTCTTTAGTTAAGCTAGTTTGACTTAACTAATTTAGTTTAGGAGAAATAATAATAATAATAGTTAAGGGTCTTTATTTAATAATAACTAGGTAGGTGGGACCCCTTGTGACTCCCTTCCTTTATTCTTTTCAAATTATAAAATAAAACGCAAATGGATAATCATTCAACACAAGTCACCCTTGTAACTCCCTTAGATACCTTCAAAATTGAATCTTTAAATATAAAAAATAATTTAAACCATATAAAAAAATATATAATTATACACATAATCCATATTATCCAAAAAAGAGCTTGTTTTCCAAACCTTTTGCAGGCCACTGTCTTCATCAACTCAATCATAAAAACACATAATTTAAAATCCATACTTGCCACTCTGAGAGGCAATCTTTCTTTTATCATTGTTGTTACCTTTTGATTTTCCGGAAGTAACTCAAGGTTGATTTGAACCTTGAGGTTGTATTTTACTAATTACATGAGAACAATCATCATTCAGATGCATGCGGGAGGACACAGATTTTGAAGAGTCATTTGAAGGAGAGGAAGGGGAGGCAACAATTTTTCCTTTATATTGCACACGGGGGACATCTGTTTTAATCCTTTTACTAACATATGAGGATTGAACAAGTGAATGCACAGGGGAAATCTGAACATTAGGATTTACAGGTGGTGGAGGAGGTAATGACAAATTGGGCCAATCACGATGGTGAGAGACAACTAGATTGCAATCTCTTTTCATCCATCATTTGCAGGGACTTCTATTTGCATGGATACATGTGGAGGAACATGAATACCGGGGATGTTTTGAGGCTAGAAGGGAGGTGTCCTTGGTCGAGGTTGTACTATTCCTTGCCCAATCCAGTTAAAGAACCCAACTTGGAACAACTGGTTCAATTCCTGGGGATCAACATCAAAATGAATGGAGAATCTAGGCCTTCTAGGCCCTCTGTTCCAGTTTCCTCTTCCTCTATTATTTCTGCCATGGCTGCCCCTACTAAAGAAAATCATATTGTAGTAGAAATTCATTAGTAACTAAGCCCTTAATAAACCATACATGACATTCTTCTTGCATGAGACAATAATTGGCTCATAAATTGACATGAGATACATGCAAATCCATGCATAAAAAATTATTTAATAATTGCCAAGTGAGCAGGGGGTGATAGGGAATCATGGGAATATGGAGGGAGTGTAATGGATGAAAATTGGTAGCATGAGAGGGGATAATTACGTGCATACTTCTCAACAATTCATTAAATAATTTGACTATGTAATAAAAAACCAAAAATATCAGTTGTCAACCATTGTTGTGTCATATCTTTTGTCGTTGTTACACAAACCCTTTTAATTTATTTTACAGAACATGGATTTCATAATGATATTGGGATTATGAGGGAAATATTATGAGAGAAACATTGTAGCATGACAGAGATATAATATGGATATTGTTCATATAAAAATAAATCAAATCAAACAATCAAACATAACTCTGTCCAGACCTCCATAATTCAATCATCATTCACTTTTCAAAACCATCATATAAATTGTCACTTATTTTAAAGATTGCTTGAGGACTTAAAAAAAAAAACAATTCATATGCCCATAAACACTCAATTACAATAGCCTTTGCATCTATATAATATTTATATAGTCGTCTTATTAAACAGTCTTGCAATCGATATGATGAACATAATAATCCTTTGAGCCATAGGGCATCTATAACTCCAATGCTACATCTCTTTTCCTTTTAAAAACAATAGAAAATGCAAATTGATCCCAACCATTTATAACCAATTCTTATTCTTTAAAATAAAATAAGAATATGCACAGTTTTAACCACCATTTTTCCATTATTCAAACATTGTTTGACATAATCAACTGGTAATTAAACTCTTAATCAAACCCCAAACCTTCACACACAGATCTCCTTTAAACATAATCAACATAATAATTGATTTGAATAACATTCAACAAATAACATGCATCTCCTGAGCCCAAACTTCACATAATTTCACATGTACAGACTTCTTTTTAAAATTGACCAATCAGAAACAGAACTAAATCATGCCCAACCGACCAAGCACACATAGTGCTTGTTTATCCTTGACTAGATTTGAAATGATATCAATATCACATTTAGGTTTTAAACACAACAAATGGAGAGAAAGAACAGATGGCTCAATCAAAGGAATAAGTCCTCGAAAACACAGACATATCGTGCCCTTCAGAATTTACCACAAACATATAACAAGTTACCATACTCTTGATAGTGAAGGTTACCAAAATGGTAGTCAACCATCTCCAATAGAGAATGAGAAGGAGCGAACTCTTAAACAATATTGTAAAATGAATGCCCAAAACACAAACCCTTGCCCAACCAAAACACGTATAATACTTCCATTAAACTTCATGGGTGATGTTAAACCCAACTGTGCATTGATTTCCATACAACAGTGTGTGTGAGGGAAACACAATGACATCTAATAGCTCGAATTTGTTCCAAGTCAAGGAAAAAAAACTCTTTAAACTTCCAACGGTCCACATTGTGACCCAGAGGATCGAAAATATCAACCACATAGAGGAAAACTGGAGTGGAAAATATTTAAACACAGAGACTAGTTGTAACACCCATGTGCAAAGCTTATATCTTGTCAACATAGCAATAAATTTCCACAGAGAACCAGACCCCAAAACCCAAGCTGACCAAGAATATTCCACTGTTATTTTATCCATAACCCATGCAAAGATTACACACAACAAGGAGAGAACAACCATTCTTTTTGTTTAAAATGCCAATAGTTCAGGATAATCACCAGAAGAATCCACAGACACAACACCAATTACATTGTTAAAATATCCAATAATATCTTAAGAAAAACATAGACCGCGATAAATCCTGAGCCAAAAATTGTTTTTAAGGACAAAAAAACATCATGGATGGAAGAGTAAGGAACCATACCTGGAAAACCCTATGCGAGGAAGAGTGTCAAATTGTATGACTTCTTCACAACCAAAAATCACAGAGCATCAACAACCACCAGAGCCCAAAACCAAAATTCAAGTATGACTAGGGTGACGGGCCTCAAGGGTTGTTTGAGTGACGTGCAATAAATGCATGCCACTTCTCCCTCCAACCTCATTCAATTCAACGTACAAGCCAATCAATTCACCATAGAACTAAGAATTAAATCAACCACATAACCATTGACATATCCCAATTTCATAGTGCACCACCTTTCGTAATATCAAACTCTTTTAAAAATAACCATGTTCTATAATGTTAACCCATGTGAATTCAATATATAACATCCAATAAGGCACTTAACTATAGAAGCAAGGTTTATTCACACTTCTTTGTCACAATAATACCACATTCAGGTTTGTATAAAGTCTTTTAATTTAAAATAGCTCCAATATTATCCCTTTTAATAAGATCATATTAAACCAATTGATGCCATTTTTAATGGCAATATCAAAACCAAACTTATAATAATCCTTTCATCCATAGGGAAGTCATAATATAATTTGAGAGTGATCATCAAATCTATCATTGACATGCATCAAACAACCAACCATATTATGTCAACATAACATTATAAAACATGATTTGAAGCATCGAATTGTAGAATACTGTGATGGTACCATCACAATATAAAAAAAAATATAAGTGTAGCATATCCATCATAGCGTCACCATCTACAAGGGGGTCCAAGGGGGTCCCACCTACTAGTTTATTATTAATATAAATAGTTAGTAGATCTTGGCAATCATTTGCGAGCATAGTATTCATCGTTGCATTTTTAAGCATCAACAAATTGGTGACTCAACAAGGAAATTTGTTTCCAATAGATTAAGAACTCAGAATGTTTGGTTTCGTAGACCAGGTGAAACATTAGATCAAGGAAATATACATCAGAATGATTATGCGACAGGGGGAAGTGAGCAGTTTAAGAGAAAAATGATTTGGGATTTTGGGAATAACTCATGGAAAGTGTTACGTATGAGGGGATTGTCCCTGTATGCATAAAATTCAATTAATCATAGTGAAATCATTATTTTCTTTAAGGAGAAAAATATTCTAGTGTGCTATTTTTTTAATCTCAGGCAGAGGGAAGAAAAGGAAAGAAGAAAATAGGGATGAAAAACCAATTATTTTATCTAACAATAGTACTAGAAGAAGATAGAAATTTCAATGATGTCTTCAAGGAGGGACATCATGACAGTTGTGTAACCTAATTGTTATTGATTAACAATACTTGCAGAATAGCATCGTTGTGGAAAAACTGATCCATAATTTTATTTCTAACAAGAAAAGAAGTCTATAAAAGAAATAAAACAACATAAATAAATAAACAACAAAGAAAAATCAAAGCAATGAAACAAAACTATAGTACATGAGTAATTCGATACAACATTTAAAATTTCAAGTTGCTTACACATAGTGCTTCAAGTGGGAATCGTTGATGCTATAGGAAAATAACCACTCTTCCAAGTCCTTTAGAATATAATAATGTGTGCCCATGACAAAAGCGATTTTAAAAGGACCCAGTCATAACTTTGAAACTTTGAATTCCTTCCTCTATCAACATGAGTTGAATCCCACAACAAGACTTTATCATTGACCTTAAATTTGACAACTTTTTCACTTTTATTGAAATATTTCTTTACAGTTTGTTGTCTTCTCTTTATGTTCTCCAAGGAAAACATACTTTGTTCCTCTAAAAAAAACAGTGAATTTACCCTTTGAGGGATATTAGAAGAATTCAATTCTTCAATCTGTAGCATCAACCGTAAAGAAGAAAGTTCTATCTCGGCAGGAAGAATGACTTCTTGACCATAAACAAGATGAAAGAGGGTGAAACCTGTGCTTACCTTGGTGGTAGTGCGATTTTCCAAAAGGGTGTAAGTGAGGAGGGTGTGTCATTGACGAGGCTTATCTTCGATGATCCTCTTAATAATTCTAACCAGATTTTTGTTAGTAGACTTGGTTTTCCAATTTCCTTGAGGATACTAAGATGATGAGGTAAAATGTTTAACTCCCAGCTTAGCTAGAAATAAAATCGGGGCCATTATCTATAATAATATCTAAAGGAATGCCAAATTTGGAGAAAATATTAGTTTCAAGGAAATAAATAACCTTCTCATCCTGTGAATGCTTAAGTGGGACAAATTTAGTCCATTTCATAAAATAATCTATGGTTGTCAACATGAAAACTTGCCCTACTGAAGATGGAGGGTTAATAGGACTGATAAAGTCCAGACCCATTTTGAAAAAGGAAATTCAGGGAGGATAGGTTGTAAAAGCATGGAAGGAAGAATTTCTTTCCCAACAAACTTCTGGCACTTGTCACAAGATCTTGAAAAGTTATAAGAATCTCGAAAAATTGAAGGCCAACAATACCCTTTTATGATAATTTTAAAAGCAATAGTTTTAGCAGAAAAGTGGCCACATACATGATTAACAAAATATGAAGATCCATGGGTTTATTGTAACAATTTTTGTGCTTCCTCATTGTTTACACAACGAATTAATATACCAGCGGTAGATATCCTAAACAAGAAGTCTCCTAAAATGACATATCTGGAAGATTCAAGATGGAGCCTTCTCCTTTGATGAGTATCTAGGTTATCTGGACATCTCTGATTTTGCAGGTAATACACCATATCTTTATACCAGGGATTTTCAACTACATGAAGGATTTGATTATCAATGTAAAATAGTGTTGACAAAGGGTTATCTTGTTCATCAATTTCTTCACTTGCTTCAGCATGTTGAGCCAAGTGAAGGGCTAATTCATGTCCCTTAATGGTTTTTGAAGTCATGATGGTTAAATCATGCTCCTTGATATTGGAAAGACAATGTGCAAGCTTCCTTGAAAGATAAGTCTATGAGAGAAAAAACTTGACAGCAGGTAAAGAGACTTTTACCAGTGTGTGCTTACCTAAGATAAAGTGGTGAAATTTCTCCACAACTTTAACAAGAGTGAAAGCATGTTTTTCAATATAAGAATATTTAAATTCATCATCTAATAAGATTTGACTCATGTAAGCTACTATTTTTTCATGATTCTGGTCATAACATTGTATGAGGATAGTAGAGACTGCTTCCTCTATGGCATTAGTATATATAATAAACTCTTTCTCAAAATCCATCTTCGCCAAAACTGGTGCGGAACTGATTTCCTTCTTAATCCTTACAAAATCATTTGCAACGTCATCAGTCCAAGAAAAGGAGCTATCTTTCTTGAGAATATTGTGAATTGGTTTGACCATTACAACAAAATTAGGAACAAACCTATGAACAAAGTTGATAATGCCCATAAAGGCTTGAACCTTCTTTTTGGAAGTAGGAGAAGGAAGATTTAGGATAGCAGTGTTAAAATATTGTGTAACTACAAAGAATATTCTTATCCCCTTTTGTGGATAAAGATAAAATATATTTATTATTGATTAGATCAATCCCCTTTTGTGGATTGATCATGTCGGGTATTGTAAATGACCAAATCCCGTTTTGCGGATTGGTTAAACCCTAATTGTAATAGGCTAAATAAGAATTCATCCCCAAAATATATTAAAGAGGCCCCAGAATACATTAAAGGTGGTTATAACCACCCAGAAGAAGAAGCCGGCCCTGCTAATGAAGAGACACTTCCACACGTGCCAGAATTTTATAAATAAGGAAGCTAGTGCCTCACTTAGACACACACTCACTTGTTTACCAGAGCACAAGTTTGGAGCTGCAGTTGGAGAAGAAGGAAGAGAGAGAGAGGCGTATCTCTGGGAGAGGAATTTCTGTATTGCTTGGTTAATTGTCTTGGCTTTGTATTGGCTATCTATATTAAGGAAGTTTTGCTGGGTTTTCTTCCCCTTGAGAGTTTCCCATGATAAATGCTTGTGTATTCTTGTGATTGTGTTTCTCTCAGTGATCCTATCTATGCTATTGTTATATAGTAAATTGAAAGTAACCTAATAATAATAGAAACTTTAACATGGTTTCAGAGCCAAGCTGAAAAGAGCATCTTTCATAGGAAAAAGAAAAATGTCACTGTTGTCGTACATGAAAATTAAGGTTTTTTTATTAAAGAAGGTTTTCAGCCTCAAATCCATCTAGAAAGGTGCACCCTACCTCAAGGAATATTTTGTCATCTTCAGCGCACTTTTTCAGTGGCTATATCTCCCGGAAAGTGAAACCCTAGTTTTTGCAAAGTACCAGAAGTACCAGAAAACCAAAAGTACCAGAAAACCAAAAGTACCAGAAAACTAGAAGCACCAGTCCAGAAATCCGCAAATCAAGTTTGGAGGGGTAAAAGTTGGATTTTCTGAAATCTAAACACACCAGGCTACTTGCCTCACTCCAGTGCATACTTTGGTGAGTTCAGTTTTCAGATCCAATTAATTTTATTTTTTTATTAGTTCTATAGCTCGGATGGCTAGGGTTTCTTCTACAAGAAAGAATGGCTACCAACATGAGGGTAGAAGACAGTCTGGAAGGATCTAGAAACTTCATATCTTGGAAGAATAAGTTGCAGATGATTCTAGACGAGAATGATTTCCTAGAACATGTTACAGTGGGTGTATCAAAACTATATGAAGAAGAGAAAAAGACCAAGCATAAGAAGAATGAAAAGAAAGAAAAGAGAATCGTGTCAGATTCAATAAAATATCACTTGATCCCTCATATATCCAAACTACAGATAGCAAGGAAAATGTATGAAGCACTCAACAGATTATATGAAAACAAAGACATTAGCCGAAATCTTACCTTAAGAAATCAGCTTCGTAATATGAAGATGGACAACTCAGAATCTGTCACATCCTATCTTATGAGAGTTTCTCAGATCAGATATCATCTTGCGACTATTGGAGATGTCATTAGTGAAAAAGAACTTGTAACCACAACCCTAAATGGGTTTCCAACATTTTGGATTCATTTTGTACAAGGAGTGTGTGCAAGAAGCAAGTTACCCAAGTTTGATAAGTTATGGGAAAATTGCACACATGAAGAATATAGAGATGCAAACCAACATAAGAGATTAATTGTCGATGAAGAGGAATCTCTTACAGCTCAAAAGAACCAAATAAGTTCCTTCAGGAAGAACAATAATGAATCTAACTCCGTAAGAGTTCCAGATAAGAAGAGAGATGTTTCAAAGATCAGATGCTACAACTGTCAAAAGGTGGGACACTCTTCTTATGATTGTCCTCAAGGAAAAGGGAAAAGAAAGCATCAAGCACATGTGGTAGAGGAAGAGGAAGAGGAATCTCCTCCCTCAAATAAATCTTTAGTAGAAATTAAGGATTATGTACTTTAAGTTAAAGATAGTTGATCTGAAGAAAGATAGCAAATGGTGGAGTCCCTGGAGCCTCCCCACACAAAAAAAAAAGATAATTATTCATGTTTATTTTTAGTATCTTGTTTACTTTAATACCTTATCATTACAAGTTAGTTTTTTGTGAGAATGTGAATTATCCTCATTTTATTTCAGTGTCTATGCAGACTTATGAAGGAAGTATCAAAGAAGAGGATGAAGAAAGAGATAAAATATTTATTTCATGTATGATCACTCATGAGAGTGACAAAGAAAGAATACTATAAGTAATTTTACAAGTCTCGGAAGAAATAACTCATGTCATGACTTGAAGAAGTTAGACAACACAAGAAGGATGTATGATATGATGACAGTCAGTAAAGACCAGAAAATATCCAGTATTTATATAGGAGTAGAAGGCTCCTAAATATGTAGAACATAAATATTCAAGATGAAGAAAAAGATGGATACTCAGATATAGAGGATGATGATTAGAAACTATCAAGTTTGGTGCAAGAGGGAGCTATTTCTCCGAGTTCAAAATAGAAGATCGTGATTTGATGCTGTTAGAAAAGAAGATGGATGGTGCCCATATATTTTGATCAAGATGAAAGTTATCTAGTAAATGGATGGTGGCCAATAGATGGGTAGCATGGTATTATACCATTGAAATATTTTGGACCATAAGAGATTTTTTTTGATCCCAAAGCTAGATATTCGTAGAGAAGAAAAGAGAAATCCCATAGGTAGACCTTCTTAGAGAAGGATAAAGAGAAGAGACCTTCATAGAGAAGGAAGATACCTTCATAGAGAAAGGGAATGAGAAATTTTCCAAGGTTGGCCTCTGTCCAAGTGTTGAGTTTTGGATACTCTGGGGACATGATAGAATACCCTTGTAGAGAGGGGTGTGACCATCCTCGTAGAGAGGAATGTGGATGTTTCTCCAAGGGGCAGCAGGCAAAGGGAAGATACTCTCCTCTGGCCAAGGATTCAGTAGCCTGGAACACAAACCTTGACCAAGTGGAATCGTTAGTTGGCTCTTGAGGTTTGTGTCATGATCCTGCATGGATCATGGAAAGGGAGTCTAGTCTTTCCCAGGCTAGCATCTCATATTCTCTAGTTCATGTGGGATGACTAGGAGTGAATCTATGGTAGTAGTCCTCCCCAGTGGATGGGTGAGATAGATGACTACAAGAGAAGGGATAACATAAAAGGAATGGAAAAACTCATAGAATATCTTTTGTGTGAAGATGAGACATCTTCTATGTGAAGATAAGATATCTTCTATGTGAAGATAAGAAAGAAGTATCTTTTGCATGAAGATGAAAGAAAGAAAGAGTATCTTATGCGTGAAGATAAAGAGAAAAAAACTTTTGATGATTTATAGATATGCCAGTCAGTGATCATGATGCCAGATGACCAAGTGGATGCCTCTAGTTACCCAGTTGATGATGTTATCCAGTTGATGATGTTACCCAGTTGATGATGTTGCCCAATTGATGATGTTGTCCAGTTGATGATGTTATCCAATGGATGATGCTACCTATTTGATGTTCAAATCCAGTGACCTGTCAAAAGATAAAGAATATCCTTCTTGTTAAGAGGGAGTGTTAAAATATTGTGTAACTGCAAATAATATTCTTATCTCCTTTTGTGGATAAAGAAAAAATATGTTTATTATTGATTATATCAATCCCCTTTTGTCTATTGATCATATCGGGTATTGTAAATGACAAAACCCCCTTTTGCGGATTGGTCAAACCCTAATTGTAATAGGCTAAATAAGAAGTTAGCCCCATAATATATTAAAGAGGCCCCATAATACATTAAAGGTGGTTAGAACCACCCAAAAGAAGAAGTCGACCCTGCCAGTGAAGAAACACTTCCACACGTGCCAGAATTCTATAAATAAGGAGGCTAGCACCTCACTTAGACACAGACTCACTTGTTTATCAGAGCACAAGTTTGGAGCTACAGTTGGAGAAGAAGGAAGAGAGAGAGAGGCACATCTCTGGGAGAGGAATTTTTGTATTGCTTGGTTCATTTCCTTGGCATTGTATTGGCTATCTATATTAAGGAAGTTTTTCTAGGTTTTCTTCCCCTTGAGGGTTTCCCAAGATAAATTCTTGTGTACTCTTGTGATTGTGTTTCTCTCAGTGATCCTATCTATGCTATTGTTATCTAGTAAATTGAAAGTAACCTAATAATAGCAGAAACTTTAACAAGCAACAATCCTTTCGGTATCTATTTTTATTCCTCAATTAGATACAATATTCCCTAGGAGCTTTCCCTTGGTAATTCCGAAAACAAACTTAGAAGGATTTGAATAAATGTCAAAATTCCTGCATCGCATGAGAACCTTTCTATGATGACCAAAATGATCCAATCGGTTCTTTGAATATACAGTCAAGTCATCAAGATAAATATGAATAATATTACCAATCAAATCGTCAAAATCTATCTGCATAGCTCTTTGGAAAGTGGCACCTACATTAGATAATACAAAAGTCATGGTTTCATAAGAAAATGTGGCTCAACATGTAATGAAAGTGGTATTTTATATATCTGTCCTTTTTACCTTGATCTGATTATAACCAAAAAAACTATCGATTAAGGACATCATCTATGACTCTGAAACTTGATGCAAAATCATTTCCATAATAGGGAGAGGAAAATGGTATTTTATGCTCGCTCTATTCAATGCACGAAAATCAATGCACAATCATATTTGACGAGTTGTTTTCAAGGATGATTTTAAGGATGGAAAATTATTTTAAAATGTAGAAACCTTGGTGAATCTTACTAATCCTTCATATGTCAACCTTAAATGTTTGGCGATATTTTTGTAAAAATATTCAAATTTCTATGTATTTTGTATAGATTTTATAAAATTTTGGCTATTTTTAAGGTAAAATAATTTTATCCTATAGAATTTGGGCGAATCATTTTTAAAATTGCGAGTCTCATTTTTGGAAAAACCATGGAAAATTAGCCCATGAGCGAAATTTAGCCCCTAAAATCATCCCTAGAACTTGTTTTCCGAATGTGAACCAAATTGGAAACCCACTCGAAATACTTAACAGGGAAAATTATCCTAGCCTTCAAGAGTTTTTCCAACTCCTTCCAAATAGTTCCTTCAAGTGTGGCATTAATGGGTCTCTTTTTTTGCCTAACCGGTTTTATGCCCTCCTTGATAGGAATGACATGTATAAAAGAAGGATAAAAACCATGAATATCCTCATAATACCAAGCAAAAACATCTTGAAATTCACAAAGTAACTCAATGAACTTCAACTTTTCTTCATCAGTACATTGGGCACCTATCTTAACATTCTTTGGGGAATCGGGTGTCCTAATGTTCAAGGAAATGGTTTCAACCACTTTCCTTTTTGACTCCTCTTCTTTATGTGTTTCTTTGTTTCCTACATCACTCAATGAAAATGAAATTTCTATAGGAGTCAAGCCCTTCATAACCTTGTTGTTTTCCATGGATATAATCTCATTGGGCTTATATGGTTCATTTTGTATGAAAGCATAGATGTTTTCATCGCTAGGGAAAACCTTCGACCATGACTCTACATTTTCAGGGATATGAGGATGATACAAAGATTGAAAAGTACAATTAGGTCTTTGTGGCATAAGTTTCTGAGTAGGAGAGGCCAGAAAAAAAAACTAACCTATCAGCCATTGAATTCAATTCCCTTTTAACATGAGTGATATTAAATGATAATAAGTTCAAGATAAGTTCCCAAACAATTTGGGTGTAGCGTTTCATTAACTTGTTTCTAGGGGAATATATTTTACGTACAAGGTTTACAACATGTTCAAAGTCCCCAAAAATTGTAAGATGAACACAACCTAAATTATAGGCATTTTCAATGCCTAACAGTAATGCTTCAAATTCAGTGACGTTGTTTGTGAAAGAAAATTCTAACCTATAGGAAAATTTGTGAATTTTACCTAGAGGTGAGTACAACATAATGTCATATCCATTACCTTCGTTGGAGCATGAACCATCAAACTGCATATGCCACATCCCATCCTCCAGGTCAATTTGTTCCAGGGTAGTGTTATCCTCATCTGCAAATATGGAAT
This sequence comes from Picea glauca, assembly GCA_000966675.3. Lineage (NCBI taxonomy): Eukaryota > Viridiplantae > Streptophyta > Pinopsida > Pinales > Pinaceae > Picea > Picea glauca. The sequence goes on from JZKD02S0099578.1 coordinate 62,100, forward strand.
ATACTCCTATGTCCTCCTCCACATATTTTACATTAGGTTGTGGGATGCTTTCTATATACGGTGAATTTCCTCCCTCACTTAGGACTATGATGTTCTTTCCATTCTGAGGAATGGATACGTGTGTCATGTTGAGTGAGAGGTATCCACCTATCAAAGATTTCTAGTCTCTTCCTAAGATGATTGAATAGTTACTCATTGGCATGTCAATTACCTGAATATTGAGGGTTGTCCTTATTTCAGGATGCGCACACAAAACCAAAGGCATGTCTTTGATCTCACCTATGGTCGATTGTTGTAAACTATTATAAGAGAGCATGCTTCTGGAATTTTCATTTGTACAAGACAAGACTAGTTGTTTGTTGAGGAAAATATATGAATTGATCTTACTCAATCATTTTCAGACTTCACTTGGATAAATCAAAGTAGACATGAATATCATCCTATGTTTATAGCCAACATAAATAACATCCTAACTCACAAATATTAATTACGAGTGCTTAGGCTAGTCTTTTATCAACAAAAAGCTTGCTAGAAATTCACGTTTTATGTAATTTTCTGAATATATCAGTTGCTGAAATAAATGTAAGAACATAAGTAAACAAACCAAGATGATAATCAAGATAGTTGAGACATAAATCAATCCTTTATTTCATTCCAATTCATCAAAGAGTCATCTCTTTACAAAATCTCATAAAGAAATCTTAGACCAAAGTCAAACTTAGAAATCCTCGATGGAACATACAAAAGGACCTCTAACAGAAAACCAAAACTAAACTCTAAAAGTTGGATCAACTTGCCACAGATTGATGCCCAATCGACTCTACACAATAGCCTTTATCAGTCATGAAAGTTAATTCACAAATAGACAACTCTACACAGACTATCAAAGATAGATCAACACCTCTGAAGAACAAGTGTTTGATTTGATTCAACCCTGAATATTGTTGTCTACAATAAGACCCTACTATCACAAAAGAGAATTAGGCTGTGATGAATATATGAATGAATGAAAACTTAACTATCTCAACATAAACTCAAAGAGAAAACCTTAGCATGTTTGTGCTTCTATCCTCCCCTTGTTCCTCCCTTTCCTTTTGCTTTTAACAAATTAGAGTTGGTTGAATAAGTTGAACCAATTCATTAGTTAAGTTAATTAAAATATTCAACTAACTTTAGTTAGGGGGGAGAGTAATAATTATAATAAGGGTCATAAATAATAATAACTAGTAGGTGGGACCCCTTGTGGCTTCCTTCAGTTCATAACAATCTAATAATCATAACATAACCATTAATTAATCAAAACAGACCTCCTTGTGCCTCCCCTCAACATATTCACTTTTGGTAATTTAAGCTCATGAAATTTGAAGTTATTTCAAAAATAATAATCATATATCCAAAATGGACATGTTGTCCAAATATCCCTGAAGTCAACTATCATAAAACTCAAGGTCATATTTTCCCTTGCTGATGCTATTATCCTTTAGTCCTTCTTTTTTACAGAGGCGTGATAGGCCTCTGTTTTCATCCTTTTATTTGAATAGTGCATCCCTGCATGCATGATTGATTAGTAAATGATATTTTATTTAACCATACATGACAACTCTTTTAAAATGCGAAATGGATTTTGGCTCAGCAATATATTAGACTCATGCAATCCAATCCATGCAAATTTCTTTACTGTTAATCAATGAGCAGGGGGTGAAACAAGGTTTTGGGATATATGAGGGGGTTGTATTGAGTGAAAATATGATATAATGGCCGAGGGAGGCAACATGGTTACTAATCAATGACAACAAAAATTAATTGTAAAGTAACCAATAAAACCTCACTGCAATTCACACAAGACACTGCCACTTCCATCTATTTTAACACAAAAATTCTCTTCACTGTAATCAATCTCAGAACAAGGAGTGAAAAAATAAATATGGGAAGGTGAGAGGATTTGTAATTAGCAGAAAATGAAATCATGGAAGGGAATAAAGATGATTATTGTCCGTCCTCGAGGTGTAGGACAGTCAGTGATAGAGTGTGTTGTTAAGCCACTCTGTGTTGTTAAAGTCACCGGTTCGAAACCTGTGGGGACAAAAAATCCAACCATGTTAAGGGTTGGTGTGGCTCAGGCCGGGTGCAATCCCCGGGTGATTTTGATGGCTTAGATGCCCCTGAGTCACAGTTTCTCAAGCCACAGGTTAATCGCGTAGCCAACAGGTCCCGCACAAATTAACAAACAAAAAAAATATGATTACTATTCATAAAAATAACTAAGTGATCCACAAACATTATGTGAAAATAGATGTATCAACTATCAATCACTTTGACCAAATAACAATTTATGTGCATTAACTAGCTCTCTATTCATAATCAATATTCAACACAGTGTCGCCACATGACAACCTTTATTTCACACAATTTATAAGGGTTTTGTTCCTATCATTTACATTCCTTGCATTTATAGAAATTTTTTAACAACACCCACTTCCAATTTGTAAACCATCAAAATCAACCACTGCCCATACGTTATTCCAATCAACAGATATACTCCAAAAATAACAATGAAGCCACAATATTACTACCATTGGGTCTATCACTTTGAATGCAATGACATTCATTTAAAAAAAAATTATAGGCGGTTACCCAATAATCAAGATTAAATTCCCAAAACCGAATTGACAATTAAACAGAAAAAAACCACCAATCCAACACAAGACATGCAATGAATAATATAGTCATGAACGTATAACCCCATCACTGTGAAAGCCCAATCTAAAGTGACTGTAAAATTGGACCACCTATCCAACTTTCTAGGTACCCATAATCAACCTATCTCAACAAATGATCGGGCATCAACAAATATGTTTAAAAACCTGTCGGTATTTCTGAGTGTGAAAACCCAATCATTTATGTTTTACACAGTGTGCAACCAACAAAACACCATGACACAACATTTTCACTTAACACAACAAACACACAGTCAGGGAAATATTTCAACCATCGTGCAGAGCCCTCAATTTAATACAATATTGTTATGATTTAGTCACATTGTAATCGTTTATGTAGTGCAACCCCAGGCTTATACAATCGAACAAATATAAGGATGCGGTGGATATAATCTCTATAGTGATTCAGTTCAAACAAAACCACATTTACCATGCCCACTATTTCATTTGTAAAAATACCATGCACACTTGCGATATCCGTGAGCCACATAAAGACTTTGTAACCCATGTCAGACAATCATCCAAATAACTATTAGTGCAATTACCAGTGACTGTGTAATAACCCAAAAAAATCACCATTGTTGTAGAAATCAATCAACCGAACAAGTTTTGGTAACTACACATACCCATGGTCAAATCGAATCGGGGCAGAGGCCTTTTCCATTAACGATACTGAGTTATCAGCATAAGGAGGGTGACTGTATACTTCAAAAGTGTGACTGCAATGTAGGGTTTATCACAATAACTAGACTCCAAACCAAAACAACTGCCATACCACCAACTAGGCGAATCCATATTCAAAGTAATCGATCATACATTCAATCCATAATAACCCGTAGCAACCTGACAAGAACAAAAACCTCCTCTATAGATCTTCAGAATGGGGGGTTAAGGGTTTTCTCTATAGCCACCATAGGAAGAACAAATCCAACTTGGTATGGAAAATATAGCTTAACACACACAGGGTATAACCCTCGTGCCTTTCGATCAATCAACCACCACACAATGGTAAAGACAGGACCGATTAAGAACAGGGAAAACCCACTTCGTGACCACTAGTGGTGAAATCAATCAAATTCCCATATGTACAATGCGTGGTGATACTAATGCTTTAGCCATTAAAACCCATGAAAAACCCGCAGACTAAAAACAACAATGCGAAAACGCGAAGATAGCCCACTAATACCAACAAGGATCTTCCAAGTAAACAACAAGGATAACAGAGGTCTCTTGTGACTGCTAATGCCCCAGGATAACTAGTAATGTTAGGACTTCAACCTTATTTCAAAGAGAATCATCAATGTTTCATTCACAATCACCATTACACAGTCGCAATACTTAAGGAGAGCACAACTAATACTCTTGAGCCAAAATCCATTTCATAACCAGAGTAGATTCATGAAGGGAAAAAAAAAGAACATACATGTAATCAAATGTTTTAAAACGCAAGTCGACCGAGTGGTTCCTCCCTGCTGAGAAATTGGAGCATAACCACAATAGTAGTGTTTGGAAGATATTCTGACCATGGTGGCACCCAACGATAAGGGTAGAGGTGATGTGAAATAAATGCACACCACTTACCTACTTCCATTTCATTCAATTCTTAGTACGCGGCAACTACTAACCCAACAATTCATCCAAATAACTAGTAATTTCAAAGAGTGCCACTCATATCACATATCACCATCTATATTATTCTGAAATATATACCAACTATATTATATACACCCTTAATAACTCACATGGCTATCCTATGTTAGATAGGATTTTCCACAATCCTTTTCAATGCATATAATATAGCATGTTAGCATAGGACAGTTTCCTCTTTTAGCTTATTTTCCATTTGTTATTACTAACATGTGTTTGTTGCAGGTGTCCTAGATCCAACAACAATCAACAATGATATCCTGAAATTTTTCGGTATAACTTGATCTTGAAACAACAAGGGAACCCTGTATAAAATGCCTAATCCATTATCCAATAAAACAAGATATCGTCAGTGCAAAAGTAGTGTTGAATCGTATCGAATAACACCGGACTTGATCTTCAATAGTACAAGGGGGTCCCACCTACTAGTATTATTTAGCTTTTAAAATAATAGGCTTTAGCAATACTTTGCGGGCCAAACTTCGTTGTGAATTTAATCATCAACAAAACTGATGACTCCACAGGGAAATTTGTTTTCAAAATATTTAGAACTCATAAATCATGGTTTCACATGATGAGATCAGTAAAATCAAGAGGACATGAATCGAATGATTATAGAATAGGGGGAAGTGAGAAAATTTAATGGAAAGATGACCGGGAACTCGGGAATAACTTATGAAAATTTTTAAGTAGGAGGGGTTTTACCACTATATGCATAATCCATTGACCGGAATGTGTTCTTTAACCTTTAAGGAGGAAATTTTCTAGATTTTCTCTTTAACTCTCAATGGATGAAGAAATGGCAAGAAGAAGTGGGAGATAACCAATTCTTTATAAGAGAACAGTGGAAATATATAACAATTTCAAGGGTCCTTCAGAGATGACATTATAACAGTTGTGTAAGATTGATTTTTATTGACTAACAATGCTTGTAGGAGTGTCACTGTGGAAAATATGATCCAACATATTATTCTCTATTGAAACTAAAAGATGTCCCAAAACAAAGCTCAACAGAATAAAATTGCAAACGATTAAAAAGGCAGAAATAAAGTGATAGGAAAGTAAAGGAAGTAGGAAATACTTAAACAGAAAACAACTACTGTAAGCAGACAAAAATGAAAACCTGAAACCAGAGATAGACTACTAAAATACAGGAAATCCAGACAATGTAGAGCATTTTAATTTGGTTCCACGTAATGCTTTAAGTGAGAACCGTTAGTGCTGTAGGAAAACAATCACTCTTGCAAATATTTTAGAATGTAAGAATTTGTACCTAAGACAAAAGCGATTTTGAAAGGACCCAACCATAATTTCTAAAGTTTTGAATGTCTTCCCCTATCAACATGAGTCAAATCCCATAGCAGAACCTTTTCATTGACCTTAAACTTGACAGTTTTGAAACTCTTGTTGAAATATTTCTTAACGGTATGTTGTCTCCTTTTAATAATATCCAAAGAAAACATCCTTTGTTCTTCCAAAGCTAGTAATGCATTTACTCTTTGTGAAACATCTGAAGAATTTAATTCTTCGGTTTATAGCATCAACCTTAAGAAAGAAAGTTCCAACTCAGTTGGCAGGAGGGATTCTTTACCATAAACCAGATGAAAAGGGGTACATCCAGTACTTACTTTGGTGGTAGTTCGATCTACCCAAAGGGAATAAGTGAGGAGAGTGTGTCACTGGTGAGGTTTATCCTCGATGAGCCTTTTGACAATCCTCACCAGATTTTTATTGGTGGAATCAGCTTGCTTGTTACCTTGGGGATAATAAGATGATGACGTGAAATTTTTAACCCCCAACTTGGCTAGAAACAGAGTTAGCTTAGCAGAAATGAAAGTGGGACCTTTGTCTGTAATAATTTCCAATGGAAGACCGAATCTGGAAAAAATATTATTTTCAAGGAAAGAAATTACCCGATCGTCTGTGGAATGTTTAAGTGGGACAACTTCAGCCCATTTTGTAAAATAGTATGTGGATGTCAAGATAAAAACTTGAAGAACTTAAGAAGGAGGGTTAATAGGACCAATAAAATCCAATCCCCACTTTGAAAAGGGAAAATCTGGCAAGACAGGTTGTAATGGCATGGATGGAAGGTGTTCTTTCCCAGTAAATTTTTGGCATTTGTCGCAGGACCTCAAAAAAACATAAGAGTCATGAAATATTGAAGGCCAATAATATACCTTCCTAATAATCTTGAAAGCAATGGTCTTTGCAGAAAAATGACCTCCTACATGAATGACAGAGCTTGGAGAGTCATGGGTTTCTTGAAACAATTTATGTTCTTCTTCATTGTTTACACAACGAAGTAACACACCATCAACAAATCTTCGAAATAACAGGTCTCCTATAATGACATATCTTGCAGATTCAATACGAAGTCTTCACCTTTGATGAGTGTCTAAGTTGTCTGGACATCTTTGGTTCTGTAAATAATAAACCAAATTTTTGTACCAAGGATGTTTAGACACAGGGAGGGTTTGATCGTCAATGTAAAAGAGGGTTGAAAGGGAACTATCTTCTTCCTCAATTTCTCCACCATTCTTAGCATGTTGAGCTAAGTAAAGGGCTAGGTCACGTCCCTTGATAGTGGTAGAAGTCACGATATTCAAATCATGCTCCTGGATCTCGGCAAGCCAATGTGCAAGTTTTCCTGAAAGATAAGTCTGTGAGAGAAACAATTTAACAGCAGGTAAAGGGACTTTTACCAACGTATGCTTACCTAAGATGTAGTGGAGAAACTTTTCAACGGCCTTAACAAGAGAAAAAGAATGTTTCTCAATAAAAGAGTATTTAAATTGATCATCAAACAAACTTTGACTCATGTAATCCACAGGTTTTTCATTTCCTTAACCATCATTTTGCATAAGGACAGTAGAAACTGCCTCCTCAATGGAATTAGTATAAATTGTGAATTCCTTATCAAAATACGACTTTGCCAAAATCGATGCGGATCTGATTGCTTTCTTAATCCCTTCAAAAGAATTTCCAACATCATCATTCTAGGAAAAACAATGGCCCTGCTTAAGCAAATTATGGATTGGCTTGACCATCACTGCAAAATATGGAACAAACATACGAACGAAGTTAATAACTCCCATAAAGGCTTGAACTTATTTCTTGGAAGTAGGAGTAGGAAGGCTAAGGATAGCAGTGATTCTTTTAGGATCGATACTTATTCATGAATCAAAGACAATGTGTCCAAGGAGCTTGCCCTTGATAACAAAAAAAATGGACTTGGAAGGGTTTATGGAAATTCCAAATTTCATACACTGCATGAGAACTTTTCTCAGATGGCCAAAATGATCTGATCAGATTTTACAGTAAACTGTTAAGTCATCAAGGTAGATCTGAATGATCTTACCGATCAAATCGTCAAAAGCTAATTGCATATATTTTTGAAAAGTGGCACTTGCATTAGATAAACCAAACAACATACGTTCATAAGCAAAGGAACCCCAACGAGTAATAAAGGTGGTTTCATATTTATCTACACTTTTTACCTTGATTTGATTGTAACCGGAAAACCCATCAAGTAAGGACATCATTTGTGACCCTGCAACTTGATGAAAAATCATTTCCATGTTGGGAAGAGGGAAGAGGTCCTTTATACTAGCTCGATTTAATGCACGAAAATCAACGCACAATCTAATTTGACCAGTTGTTTTCCGAACAAGGAATAGATTTGAGACCCATTCAGAATACTTGACTGGGAATATAATTCCAGCCTTCAAAGGTTTTTCCAACTCCTTTCAAATGGTTGCTTCTAGCACAGGGTTGATAGGCCTTTGTTTTTGCCTAACTGGTTTTACGCCTTCCTAAATGGGGATGGCGTGCTATATAAGTCCAGGATCAAAACCATGAATATCCTCATAAGACCAAGCAAAAATGTCTTGAAATTCACCAAGCAACTTGGCAAACTTCTCCTTCTCTTCATCTGAACATTTGGCACCTATTTTCATGTTCTTTGGATTCTTGGGTGTCCCAATGTTCAAGGAGATGGTTTCACCCACATTATTTTTTGACTCTTATTCTTTTTGTTTCTCCATGTTGCCTACATCACTCGAAGAAAATGAACTCTCTAGAGGATTCAAGCCTTTAGGAATCTTGTTATCTTCCATGGATATAATTTCCTTAGGCTTAAAGGGTTCATTTTGGATAAAAGAACAAATTCTTTCGTCGTTAGGGAAGACCTACCAAGATTTTACATTGTCAGGAATATGTGGACAATATAGGGATTGAAAGGTACAATTAGGTCTATGTGGTAGAAGTTGTTGAGTAGGAGAAGATGCAAAAACAACTAACCGATCAACCATTGAGTTTAGTTCCCTCTTCACGTGAGTGATATTGAAAGACAATACGTTCGAGATAAGAGCCCAAACAATTTGGGTGTATTGTTTCATCAACTTGTTGCTAGGGGGATAAATCTTACGTACAAGGTTAATAACAAGTTTGGAATCCCCAAAAACTGAAAGGTGACCATAGCCAAGATTATATGTGTTTTCAATGCCTAATAATAGGGCTTCAAATTTAGTGACATTGTTTGTGCAAGAAAATTCCAACCTATAAGAAAAGTTATGGATTTTTCCTATTGGAGAAATCAAGACAATACTAGCTCCATTACCTTCATTAGAGCATGAACCATCAAAGTGCATTTGCAACATACCATCATATAAATTGATTTGTTCCAAGGGAATATTATCCTCGTCAACAAAGATGGAATACACTCCTAGGTCCTCTTCGAGATAGTTTACATTAGGTTGTGGGACACTCTCTCCGTAAGGGGATATCCTTCCTTCTCTAAGGACTGTAATGTATTTTTTGTTCCAAGGAACGAATAAATGTGTCTCATCGAGTGAGAGGTATCCACCCATTAAGGCTGGCCAATCCCTTCCCAAAATAATTGAGTAATTTCTTATAGGAATATCAATTACTTGAATGCTGAGGGTTGTCTTTATTTCAGGGTGAGCGCACAAAACTAAAGTCACATCTTTAATATCACCTATAGTCTTTTGATGTAGACTATTATAGGAGAGCATGCTTCTAGTGTTTTCATCTGTACAAGACAAGCCTAGCTCTTCCATAATAATCCTCGACATCACACTTGGGCTGGAACCACCATCAATGAGTCAACAATGGGAAATTGTATCCATGATTTTTACGGAAATATAAAAATGGGGATTTTTTACAAGGTATCTAAAGTTATGTACACCTACTTTATTTACATAAGAATTCTCTTCACTTACCTCTTCAGAAAGATTGGCTACAATGGGAGCCTTTCCTTCCATGAATTGTTTCACATGCATTTGTTGTTCAGGGAAAACAACCATGTCTAGGAGGGTTGCATCTGCCTTGATGTTGGCCAATTGATGCAAGATATTGTATTTGGAAGAGGGTGGAGGAGGAGTGATTCTTTGACTCTCGATAATTTTAGGAACCTGGGGCGTAGCAATGGTGTATGATAAACTCGAGCTAGAAGAACTGCGAGGGGGGTCAAATTTGCCTTTTGGGGAATAGGCTTTGTTCCTAGTATTGATGACCATGAAATATTTTGGCTAGAAAAAATCTAGGACAACAATAGTAGCTTCTGGTCTTTTACCAAATATCTTATCTCTGGCACTCTTCTTTACCTCACATGTGGTCTCTTCGTGGTGCTCCTCGGAAAATTTACACAAACTCCGACGCAAGATAGCCTTAATATAAAAATTGTTTTCAATCGGATTTCTAAAAGGGGGTGTGGAAGAGGATGAAGCTCCAGGGGTGAGAGGGGTGACAGTTCCCTTCCGCTCAAAAGATATCATACGATTTTTCATATCTTGTACTAGATATAAGAGATTAGGCATATCTTTCTGTCTAAATGATTCTCCCTGGGGTAGACTAGTTAGCTCAAGTTGTTCCTCATACTCTGAGCAAGTGTGCAGGGTAGAACCGAGATTATCAATGGCTTTTTCCTCAAGCCTATGATGGTAGGAGGAAGGCAATGCATTGTAGTAATGCATGAATGAAGCTTGGTTCTGTGGGTGGATAAGTTTGGGGATTTGATTGTACAGCTTGGTGAAATGCAAGTTGAAAGACTTGATGGTCTCACATTCCTTGTGGGTAGCATTATTTTATTCCCTTAACTTCTCGACTGGGATTTTAGATTGTCCATAAGTTGATCTGAACAAGTATATTAATTCCTCCCAAGTTGACAAAATCTTAGGAGGAAGGTCAAAGAAGTCAACCGCAGCCTTTCCTTCCAAGGAATTGACAAATAGGCGCATGCAAGTATTGTTTTCGTTGACCCCTATATTGTGACAAGCATTATAAAATTCCACTAGGTGTTCATTGGTACTGACAGTGTTATTTCCTAAAAACTTAGGAAAAATCTCTTTAAACTTTGGAAGTGGGCAAGTAGCAGGTGCTAGGTTAAGAGGAGAGGACACATGCCATGGTGTGGTTGTGGCATCTTTGTTGAACTGAAAAAACCCATACTTTTTAATGACTTTGGTGGGGTTTTTAGTAGATTGGATAGGGATATGGTGGTTGTACAAGCTACCAATCACCAATGACGATGAATATTGGGAAGATGAAGCACTTCTAGTGCCACTAGAACCACCACTAGATGTCATCTTGTGGATGAGATATGAGGGAAATAAATATGAGCTTGATGAATTAGATAAATTCCTCCTTATAGCACCTTCTTGGATAGATAACACTACGATTCTTCTTCCTATTTCGGAAATAAGACTGATTTCAGGTGACAAGCCTCTTCTTCTTCTAGAAGCACGAGAATCTAAGGACATGAAAGAAAGGCCAAAACTGAAGAAACAAAAGGTTATTTCCTATGTATATCTTCCAATTGTTCTTGAACACTAATGTCTCGTTCAATTGTTGTCCAAGAATGGTTAAGCTCAGCATAGGTCCTAGTAGTGTCCAAAAAAGTATGAAACAGGTTCAAAGCAATGTTGGTGTGGTCTTAGAGACCGGGCTCAAAATTGGACTACCTTGCAACAAGAATATTCATTAATAGCAAAATAGTCAAAGAATCGAAATCAGAAAAGAAATATGTATTGATGAAAATTGAGTATAAAACTTAACCAGAGAGATATCGAAGATCTCCCCAGTATGGTCGCCAAATAAATGTTGAGGAAAAGATATGACTTGATCTTACTCAAGCATTTTCAGACTTCACTTGGCTAAAGTAAAGTATACGGGAATATCACCCTGTGTTTATGATCAACAAAAATAACATCCTAACTCACAAGTATTAATTACGAGTGCTTAGGCTAGTCTTTTATCAACAAAAAACTTGCTGGAAATTCACTTTTTATGTAATATTTTGAATATATCAATTGTTGAAATAAATGTTATAACAGAAGTAAAGACACCAAGATGATAATCAAGATAGTTGAGACATAAAGACATCATTTATTTCATTCCAATTCATCAAGTCATTTCTTTACAAAATCTCATACAAAAATCTTGAACCAAAGTCAAAATTAGAAATTCTTGATGGAACATACAAAAGGACCTCTGACAGAAAACCAAAACTAAACTCTAAAATCTTGATCAAATTTCCACATATTTCTGCCCACTCGACTCTACACAATATCCTTTATCATTCATGAAAGTTAATTCACAAACAAACAAGTCTACACAGACTATCAAAGATATATCAACACCTTTGAAGAACAAGTGTCTGAATGATTTGATTCAACCCTGAATATTGTTGTCTACAATAAGACCCTACTATCACAAAAGAGAATTAGGCTTGATGAATATATGAATGAATGAAAACTGAACTATCTCAACATAAACTCAAAGAGAAAACCTTAGCATACTTGTTCTTCTATCCTCCCCTTGTTCCTCCCTTTCCTTTTTCTTTTAACAAATTATAGTTGGTCGAAGAAGTTGAACCAATTCATTAGTTAATTTAATCAAAATACTCAACTAACATTAGTTAGGGGGAAGAGTAATAATTATAATAAGGGTCATAAATAATAATAACTAGTAGGTGGGACCCCTTGTGGCTCCCTTCAGTTCATAATAATCCAGTAATCATAACATAACCATTAATTAATCAAAGAACACCTCCTTGTGCCTCCCCTCAACATATTCACTTTTGGTAATTGAAGCTCATGAAATTTGAAGTTATTTCAAAAATAATAATCATATATCCAAAATAGACATGATGTCCAAAGATCCATGAAGTCAATTGTCATAAAACTCAAGGTCATATTTTCCCTTGCTGATGTTATTATCCTTTAGTCCTTTTTTTACAGAGGTGTGATAGGCCTCCATTTTCAACCTCTTATTTGAATAGTGCATCCCTGCATGCATGATTGATTAGTAAATGATCTTTTATTTAACCATACATGGCAACTCTTTTAAAATACGAAATGGATTTTCTCTTAGCAATATATTAGACTCATGCAATCCAATCCATACAAATTGCTTTACTGTTAATCAATGAGCAGGGTGTGAAACAAGGTTCTGGGATATATGAGGGGGTTGTATTGAGAAAAAATATGATATAAATGGGGGGGGAACATGGTTATTTCTCAATGACAACAACAATCAATTGTAAAGCAACCAATAAAACCTCACTGCAATTCACACAAGACACTGCCACTTCCATCTATTTTAACACATAAATTCTCTTGATTGTAATCAATCTCAGAATAGGGAGTGAAAAAATTAATATGGGAAGGTGACAGGATTTTTAATTAGAAGAAAATGAAATCATGGGAGGGAATAAAGATGATTGTTGTTCATAAAATTAACTAAGCGATCCACAAACATTCCATGAAAAAAGATGTATCAACTATCAATCACTTTGGCCAAATAACAATTTCTGTGCATTGACTAGTTCTTTGTTCATAATCAATAACCAACACAGTGTCACCACATGACAACATGTATTTCACACAATTTGTAAGGTTTTTTTTCCTGTCATTTACATTCCTTGCATTTATAGAAATTTTTTAACATCACACACTTCCAATCTGTAAACCATCAAAATCAACCACTGCCCATACATTATTCCAATCAACAGATATACTCCAAAAATAACAATGAAGTCACAGTATTACTGCCATCAGGGCTATCACTTTGAATGCAATGACATTCATTTAAATTTTTTTATAGGCGGTTACCCAATAATCAAGATTAAATTTCCAAAACCGAGTTGACAATTAAACAGACAATAGCCACCAATCCAACACAAGACATGCACCAAATAATATAGTCATGCAAGTGTAACCCCATCACTATGCAAGCCCAATATAACGTGGCTGTAAAACTGGACCACCTATCCAACTGACTAGGTACCCACAATCAGCCTATCTCAACAAATGATCGGGCAACAACAAATATGTTTAAAAACCTGTGGGTATTTCTGAGTGTGAAACCCAGTAATTTATGTTTTACATAGTGTGAAACCAACAAAACACCATGACACAACGTTTTCACTTAACACAACAAACACACAGTCAAGAAAATATTTCAACCATCGTGCAGAGCCCTCAATTTAATACAATATTGTTATGATTTAGTCACATTGTAATCGACTATGCAGTGCAACCCTAGGCTTATACAATTGAACAAATATAAGGATGCAGTGGATATACTCTCTACAATGATTCGGCTCAAAGAAAATCACATTTACCATGCCCACTATTTCATTTGTAAAATACCATGCAGACACGCGATATGCGTGAGCCACATCAAGCCCTTGTAACCCATGCCAGACAATCATCCAAATAATCGTTAGTGCAAATACCAGTGATTGTGTAATATCCCAAAAAAATCACCATTGTTGTAGAAATCAATCAACCGAACAAGTTGTGGTAACTACACATACCCACGGTCAAATCGAATCGAGGCAGAGGCCTTTTCCATTAACGATACTGAGTTATCAACATAAGGAGGGTGACTATATACTTCGAAAGTGCAATTGCAATGTAGGTTTTACCACAGTAACTAGACGCCAAACCAAAATGACCTCCATACGACCAACTGGGTGAATCCATATTCAAAGTAATCGATCATACATTCAATCCACTATAACCCATAGCAACCTGACAGACACATCAACCTCCTCTACATATATTCAGACTGGGGGGTTAAGGGTTTGCTCGATAGCCATCATAGGAAGAACAAAGACAACTTGGTATGGAAAATATAGTTTAACACACGTAGGGTATAACCCTTATGCCTTTCGATCAAACAACCACCACACAACGGTAAAGACAGAGCCGTTTAAGAATAGGGAAAACCCATTTTGTGACCATTAGTGGTGAAATCAATCAACTGTCCATATGTACAATGTGTGGTGATACTAATGCTTTATCCATTAAAACCCATTAAAAACCCGCATACTAAAAACAACAATGCGAAAACACAAAGATAGCCCACTAAGACCAACAAGGATCTTCCAAGTAACCAACAAGGATAACAAAGGTCTCTTGTGACTGCTAACACCCAGGATAACCAGTAATGTTATGACTTCAACCTTATTTCAAAGAGAATCATCAATGTTTCATTCATAATCACCATTACACAGTCACAATACTTAAGGAGAGAACAAATAATACACTTGAGCCAAAATCCATTTCGTAACTAGAGTAGATTCATGAAGGGCCAAAAAAAAGAACATACCTGTAATCAAATGTTTTAAAATGCGAGTCGGTCGAGTTGTTCCTCCCTGCTGAGAAATCAAAGCATAAACATAGCATTAGTGTTTGGAAGATAGTCTAACCATGGTGGCACCCAACGGTAAGGGTAGAGGTGATGTGCAATAAATGCACACCACTTACCTACTTTCATTTCATTCAATTCTTAGTACGCGCTAGCTACTAACCGAACAATTCATCCAAATAACCATTAATTTCCAAGAGCGCCACCCATATAAAATGCCTGATCCATTATCCAATAAAACAAGATATCGTTAGCGCAAAAGTAGTGTCAAATCGTATCGAATAACACTAGACTTGATCTTCAATAGTACAAGGGGGTCCCACCTACTAGTATTATTTAACTTTTATAATAATAGGCTTTAGCAATACTTTGCAGGCCAAACTTCATTGCGAATTTAATCGTCAACACTCTTCAATAATAATTTCGACATTACGCTTAGGCCCGAACCGTCGTCAATCAGACAGCAATGAGATATTTTGTCCATAATCTTTACAGAAATGAAAAATGGAGGATTTTTTACAGGGTGTATAAAACTATTTACACCTACTTTATTTACACTATAATCCTCTTCTTTTACCTCTTTAGACAGATTGTCTATGGTGGAATTTTTTCCTTCCATGAAATTATTCATATTCTTTTGTTTCTCAGGGATGGAAACCATTTCCAAAAGAGTAGCATCGACCTTGATATTATCCAGTTGGTTGAGAATGTTGTATTTGGAAGAGGGAAGAAGGTAAGAGACTCCTTGACTATCAAGAGTCTTGGTATCTTGTTCAACAATAACTTGCAAAGATGAGCTTGGGCTAGAAGAAGTACGAGGAAGATCATATTTTCCTTTTGAAGCATATGATTTATTCCTAGTGTTTATGATCATGACATCTTCTGGTTCTACGAAATCTAGAACAAAAATGGTAGTTTCAGGCCTTTTGCCAAAGATTTTATCTCTGGCACTCTTATTTACCTCACAAGTACTTTCTTCATGATGTTCCTTGCAAAAGTTACAACAACTATGAGGCATGATCTCTTTAGGCTGAATTTTTTTTTCATTAGGATTCCTAAAAGGTGGTGAAGAAGAATATGAGGCCCCAAGAGTAAGTGAAGGGAAATTTCCCTTCCACTAATAGCTATCATTCGATTATTCATATCTTGTACAAGTTGTAAGAGGGTAGACATGTCCATTTGTTTAATTGAGTCTCCTTTGGGAAGACCTGTTCTTTCAAGTTGTTATTCATACTCTAGACAAGTATGCAGAGTGGAACCAAGATTGTCGATATCTTTTTATTCAAGCCTATGATGATAAGGGGAAGGTAGAGAATTATAGTAATGCATAAAAGCGGCTTGGTTCTGGGGGCGAATAAGTTCAGGAATTTAGTTATATAACTTGGTGAAATGTAAGTTGAAAGACTTGATAGTATCACTGTCTTTGTATGCAATGTTATTGTATTCTCGTAATTGTTCAGTTGAGATTTTAGACTGCCCATAAGTAGATTTGAACCAGTAAACTAACTCTTCACAAGTGGAAATAATACTGGGAGGAAGATCAAAGAAATATGTCGATGCTTTCCCTTCAATGGAATTAATAAATAAGTGCATACAAGTATCATTTTCATTAGCTCCTATATTGTGACAGGCATTAGAGAATGCCACCAAGTTTTCATTTGTAGTGACTGTGTTATTTCTAGAAAACCTGGGGAGATTCTCTTTGAATTTTGGAAGTAAATGAGTAGCAGGTGCTAGGTTCAGAGGAGAGGATACATGCCACAGGGTAGTAGTAGCATCTTCTTCGAATTAAAAATGTGCATACTTCTTTATGACCTTGGTGGGGTTGGTAGTAGATTGGACAGGGACTTGATGGCTATACAAGCTACCAATTACTGACGAGGCTAAAGGTTGAGATGAAGAAACACCTCCAATGCCACCATAGCCACCCACATATGCCATTTTTTGAATGATGGGTAAGGGAGAGAAATATGAATTAGCTAAATCAGACAAAGTTCTCCTTAGAGTACCTTGTTGGGTTGACAAAACAATGTTTCTTCTTCCTATTTCAGCGATAGGGTTGATTTCAGGAGATAAACCTCTTATTCTCCTAGATATGTGAGGGTTTAAGGACATGAAAAGAAGATAAAAAATTTAGGAAAAACAAAGCTATAGATGATTCTTAGGCTGCCTTTGTTTCACCTCCCAACGTTCTCGGACACTTATGTCTTGTTCAATTACTGCCCATGAGCGTTCAATCTCAGCTCGGGTGTTAGTGGTTTCTAAGATTGTATTGAATAAGGTTAAAGAAAGTGTTGGTCTAGTATTTAAGACTAGGCTCAATATTGGGTTGCCTTGTAATAGGTATTGTCATGAAGAAAATAAGACAATCAAAGAATCAAAAGCATAAATATAAAAATATTCAACGATAATAATGAATACAATCAACCAGAGAGATATGGAAGATCTCCCTAGTATGGTTGCCAAATAAATGTTGAGGAAAATATATGAATTATATTACTTAATCATTTTTTAATATTTCCTGGCTATGACAAGATAGTCAAGAATGTCATCCTATGTGATCCGAATTTTAAGGGGGTATATGGTCTAAATTCATATACAAAATTCATAAAGCTATAAAGATAATAGATTGCCAATATGGATCAAAGAGATGCCCACCTCCTCATTAATTAATTGGGCTAACATGTTTCCCATAAGGGTCAAAGAGATTCCCACCTCTCCATTATTGTATTGGGTTTTATTTTCCACTACTTAGTTAGTTGGGTAGTTAGATCTATTATTATTATAATAGAGACACATTTAATGAACTCTTTCCATTATTGGATTGGGTTTTATTTTACACTACTTAGTTAGTTGGGTAGTTATATCTATTATACTAATAATATAACTCATTTAATGAGATCTTTTTTACTTAGTCCATTGGACCATTTTGTAATGCTATATAAAGTCCTAGCAAGCCTTCTCATAATATCAAGTTATTCATTTTGACTTCTCTCATATTTTCTATTGGTCATTCTGAGATTCATTAGCCTTGAGTGATTTACTAGTAGTTAGTTTTAGAGGTGAGGCTCTTATTTGAGTCTCACCTCCCAAGTACTTCATTTACATGTTGTTTTTTTCATGCTTCTGTTTATGCAATATTGACATTTCTAAGATCCTCCTCTCTCGGAATTCAGGCCATCCAGATCTCATCCCTCGAGATCTGGATCAGTAGTATTGATCCGTATTTTTTGAGTGGAACAAAATGAATACAGATTGTTAACAGGTTCTTAACACAAAATAACAGAGATACAGTAAAACTGGTTTTCTATTCAATAACGAAATAAGTTGAAACTGTAAAATGCAGCAGAAACAAGCTTGCTGGAATGGTGGCGGCTTATCTCTGAGAAGAGATGTGACGGTAGTGCGCATTCACAAGAAGAAGATTACAATGAGGCTCTGAAGGCATTTTAACAATAAGAAAGAATGCCAAAAACCATAGACATCCAAAAACCTAACCCTAGGAGATGAAGCGCCAAAATTCATGTGGGCCCCGTTTGGGTAAGTTAGTACATCAACTTCCTGGGGTCGTAACTTTTGCATACAATCTCTGTTTTAGGCGTGTGATAGCCCGTTGGAAAGGTATCGTCGAGGAGATTTATTTTTGGGGCTCAATTATGCCTTCATTTATCATTGAGGATATCGATACTGAAAAAACTTCATTTAGTCCCTCAAAATGGCCCCAAAAGTTAAAACTGCTAAAAATAGTAAATTGCCAAAAATGTTAGAAAACTGTTTTGAGCCAGTTGGAAAAGGTGGGTGACCACCGATATCCATATGGATCAATCCTATCTCCTTAATAATAAATGGTCTCCAATGCGTTGAGGGCCCCCATTAGATGAGGAAATTTCTGTTGAATTTGGCCCCGGGTGAGCCACTTGCCTTGGTGCAAGAGCTGCCCTGCTTTGACGACTCGATAAAGATGGATCCTTTGTTGTCGAGTGCCCTTGATCTATCTGTCCACATTATGATCATTGGATGCCTGTTGTATGCAATCGGGGTTGAGCTCTGTTGGTGTCAGTTGTTCTGCTACTTCTGAGGTGTCCAATAATGGTGGGAAATAAGGGCGAAGGAGATCCACGCTGAACATTGGGTGCAGGCCAAGGAAAGGAGGAATGTTGAGCTTAAAAGAATTATCCCCCACGGTCTTGGTGATAGTGTAAAATCCATAACAGAGTGGGTGAAGCTTCCGATGGGGTCCTGTAAGGTGTTCTTTCTGCAAGTGCAACCAAACTTTGTTGCCCACTTGAAACTTATGCAGCACCTGATGTTGATCATGGCGTTGTTTGTACTTGTCATTGGACTTCTGTAGGATATCCTGAAATTGTTGGCAGATGTGCTAGATCCACTCAATGAACTGGTTGGATTTTTCAGCATCAGTTGGAGCAGGAGATGAGTTAGTCGAGGTGACCGCAAGGGGAAGTGCAACATCTATGGGACCCAATGGTTGGAATCCCAACCCCACTTGAAAGGGGTTGTGGCTAGTTGAGCTATGAAAGGCTCGGTTGTAGCTATGTTGGACATAGGGAAAGCTCTCATCCCATGTGTGAGGGTTCTTTGAATTATACATGTGAAGGATATGCACAATCATTCGATTTACAACCTTGATTTGGCCATCTGTCTGGGGGTGGAAGGTCGTGGATTTGATGAGCATGGTGTCCAGTAGTGACCAGAGGCTCAACCAAAATGTGCCGAGAAATCGAATATCCCGATCTGAGACAATGGTTTGTGGGATTCCAAAATGTACCTAGACTCGTTCAAAGAAGAGATTGGCAGTGGCCTCTGCTGTGATGCTCTTCTTGAAGGTAACCATAATCGCCATCTTATAAAAGCGATCAACAACCACAAAAACACAGTCATTTCTCCGCTTGGTGGATGGGAGGCCTGACATGTAGTCCATTGAGATGGATTCCCATGGTCTGTTAGGCATAGGAAGAGGGGTGTACATGCCCTATTTCTTAGTGGTCAGTTTGGCAATAGCGCAGGTAGTGAAGGACCTGATATACTTGCCAATCTCCTGTCAAAGTTTCGACCAGTAGAAATGTTTTTGTAGCATCGCCACTGTTTTTTCGACACTGAAGTGTCCTGCCACCCGATTGTAGTGGGCTTCCTAGATCATCTTCGCTCACTCACTTGATGGAACAAATATATGGCCTAGACGACACAACAACCCATCCTGAAGATGGAAATTATCGACAACTGCATTTGCACCCAACATTTGGTAGGTGGTGGAAAAGTCAGGGTTTGTCTCATAGATTTGGGGCCATCCAGATGTCTTATGGCCGTAGGAGTCTAGCACCGTGGTGAGTGCCGCGACTGGTGGTCTGTTGAGGCAATCAACAATGTGATTGGTACTTCCTATTTTATACTTGATGTTGAGGTGGAATTGCTGCAAGTATGTGGACCACTTTTAATGGCGGTCATTCTGCAATTTTCCCTGTGTCTACATGAACTACAGTGGCTTATGATTAGTGTGGATGATTGTCTCCTTCCCAAGAATGTAATGTCTCCATTGGTGGTATGCTTGCACAATGGAGTACATTTCTTTGTCGTAAGTAGGGTACTTACAGACAGTATCTGATAGTGTCTCACTATGATAGGCCACGGGGTGGCCGTGCTGAGTGAGAATGGCGCCCACAACATAGTATGAAGCATCTGTCTCAATATCAAAGGGATGTCGCATGTCTGGTAGTGAAAGTATTGGGGCTGAGCACAAGCGTTGCTTCAAATCATCGAACTCTTGTTGTTGGGACCGGCCCCATGCAAATTTTGCCTTACCACCACCCCTGTTTATTTTGCTGAGGGCCCATGCAATATGGGAGAAACCCAACACGAACCTGTGGTAGAAATTAGAAAGTCCCAAGAATATTCGAAGCTCAGTGAGTGTTGTTGGGGCTAGCCAGTCATGGATGACTTGCATCTTGGCTAGATCCACATGTACGCCATGCTGATCAAAGATGTAGCCCAGGTAATGGACTCTGTCCATGCTGAAGGAGCATTTTTCCAGGTTGGCGTATAGCTTGTGTTGCTGCAGGGTGTACAGAACCTGTTGAATATGCTGCAAGTGTTCGGCCTAAGTCTTGTTGTAAATTAGAATGTCATCCATATACACCACTACAAAAGTATTGGTGAATGGTCACAGGATATCATCCATCATCCTCATGAAAGTGGCTGGAGCATTTGTTAAACCAAAGGGCATGACCAACCATTCAAAAAGTACTTCCTTTGAATTGAAGGTGGTCTTCCATACATCTCTCTGTTCTATCGGGACCTGGTGGTAGACAGACTTCAGATCAATCTTACCGAAGTATTTGTCCCCCGTGATTTGATCAAGGAGGTCATCAATTCGGGGAATCGGGTATCGGTTTCTGAAAGTGATTTTATTTAGAGCCTGGTAATCAATACAGAGTCACCAGGTTCCATATTTCTTCTGTACCAGAATGATTGGGCTCTAGAAAGGTGATGAGTTGGGGCGGATGTGCCCCTTGTGGAGCAGTTCTTGGATCTTTTGCTTGATCTCCTCATTCTATAACAAAGAGTGACAATATATTGGCCCATTGTGCATTGGTGCGTCGGGGGTCAGATCGATGGGCTGCTTGACCTGGAAGTGCAGAGGTACCCCTATAGGTGAGGAGAAGATATCCGAGTATTCTTCCATGACCTTATCTACTTTCTTCTAATGTGTGGAGAGGTTAGATGTAGAGACCCTGGATGTGGCTGTGATCTTTCTCTTATTTTGAGAGTGAATCACGAAGAAGACAAACTTCCCTATCTGAGAGATGACCTTCCTGCATTGCTTAGCAGAGATCAAGGAAATAACACTAGGTGGGACTACCTCGGGTATCCTGTACAATTTCCTGTTCAAAGTAATAATAACATTACAAGGCCTAGACTCATATACAACATGACGTTTCCATAAATAAGGTTGGACCAAAAGAATATCGCAAACTTCGAGAGGAGAAACATCACACAATACCTCATCTTTGAAGGGTTTGATGTCATATGACAGTCGACACTGTTGGCTGACGCGGAGATCACTTCCTTGGCGGAGCCATCCAATGGTGTAGGGTTGTAGGTGTGGCGTTGTTAGCAGGGCCAACCGCTTGATGACCTCTGTTGATATGAGGTTCTTTTGTCTACCACTATCAACGATGAAGTGTAGCGGGGTGCCTTTTACCCACATCTTTGAATGGAAGAGGCACTCTCCTTCTTCTGGCTCATCTGGTTCACCAAGATGGAGCTTGGCGGTAGCAACGGTGGCATTGGGTTCCATGTCAATGATCCATCTTCCCCTTTCTGGTTTTGACTCGTAGTTAGAATCTGCATCTGATTCAGAGGCTTTCACTTCGGCCACCAACGACTTCTTTGAGTGGCAGTCAGCAGTGTTATGCTAAGGGCTCTTATGAAATTCGCACCACTTCCCAGTATCTTTCTTTGTCTTTCCGGTGTCCTTCTTTGCTTGCGGCTTGTACTGGTTGTCCTGATACTACCCATATTTGTTGTGTCCTTTGTTCGGTGGGTTGGGGCCACCCTTTCCTGGCTTTTTTTGTGAGGGGTTCCCAGGCCCAGATTGTCGCGTCTTTTGTTTGAGATTCTGCTTGATTTTGATGGCATATCGGTAGGCCGCGCCCAAGGATGAGATGTCCATAAATTCCATTTTGGTCTGTATGTATCTATGCATAGCATCGTGATACTTGAGCACCAGATGTCGCTCCAAATATTTGATACCCAAATTAGTGTGCAAGGTATGGAAGATATTTGTGAAATCTGGCACTGCTTGGTCTCTTTCTTGCCATAGTGTGGTCCATTTGGTATACAGGTCGTCATAACTTCTAACAGGGTAGTATTGTTCCTTAATAGCATCCCTAAAGGATTCCCAGGTGGCCGTGACTGAAAATAATGAGTTTTCCTCTGTTTCCTTTTGCTCACAGAAAGTTTCCCACCAATATTTGAGGAGCGCAAAAGTAATATTTTCTCTATTCGAAAATTTATGAACAGAAAAATACCCTTCTAGTAGATTCAACCACTTGTCTACAACATCTGCGTCTATCTGAACTTCAAATATAGAAATATCAAAATTTATTTGTACCTTGAAGGGGGCGGCACCTCCATTCGAAGAAGATGCGTCACCTATTGGTAGTCGCCAAAGGATTTGTGTGAAACTATCCATCATCTCATTCCTTTGTTGCATGAGGGCTTCCTCAATCAACAGTTTGAAAGGATCTCATGTTCTGTCATCTTTATTTTCTCCTACCATGGGAGGTTGCTTGGGCGTGCGAGAGCTTTTGTCCTCAAGAGAAACAAGATCGATACCCAACTCTTTGTACTCCGACTTCGTTGGGTACATGCATTAAGATGACAAGGAGCAGACCACTCTAATACCATTGATCTGGATTTTATGAGCAGAATGAAATGAATACAGATTATTAATAGGTGCTTAACACAAAATAAAAGAGATACAGTAAAATTGGTTTTCTATTCAATAATGAAATAATCTGAAACTGTAAAATGCAACAAAAACAAGCTTGTTGGAATGGTAGCGGCTTATCTCTGAGAAGATATGTGATGACAACACACATTCACAAGAAGAAGATTACTAAGAGGGGGGGTGAATCAGTAATAGCGTAATTATAATCCTTTTTCTTCAAATTTTATATCAATGTAGA